>MU004240.1:862026-958841 GCA_010405405.1 Microthyrium microscopicum | reverse complement strand
AACTTAATAGAATTTTTCCTTTCTATTTCTCTATTAATACTTAGTTATACTTTTAAGAATTTTTTTAAGTAAATATAATTATATCTTCTTATTAAGATAATTTAACGTACTATTAGATTCTATAGTATACTAATAATATAAGCTATAATAACTATAAAGGTAATTATAATACTAAAAATAATAAAGCCTAAGTCTCTAAATTTTAGCTATCTATAAATTTAGAAAATAGCTATAATAAGATATAAAGCTATTTTTTTAATATAGCTCTTAATAATATAAGTAAATACTACTATAATTTATTTATAATTACGTAAATAATATAAATAAATAAGTATTAACTATAAACTTAATATAGCTTATAAATATATAGAAGCTACTTCTTATTAGTATAAATAATACTAATAATATTACTATATTAGAGTATTAAGATTATACTTAGATTCTACTATACCCTAATATAGATCTAATAAGAATTATATATTTTATTTATTACTTAGAGAATCCTTATTATTAAGAGGATCCTAACTTTTTTCTTATTATAATATTAGTTAAGTAATAGAAAAGTATAGCTAGTAAAATTATAAAAACCTTTATAAATAATATAAGCTTAATTCTCTATCTTTTTAAAGAGACTTATATAACTATTTAGGTACTAATAGTAAGTAGATTTAGTTTAAACCTTTTAAGAGAAGTAGTTCTTTTTTAATTGCTCTTCGTTTCTTATCTTAAGATTTAAAATTAGATAGCTTAAGAGTATAGTATTTAATATATTACTATAAAGGAGTTAAGTACTACGTAATAATTTAGCTAAATATTATATAGTATTTACTAAGTTATAACTAAGTTTAGGTAGATTAAATTAGAGTAATTACTTAATAGTATACTTTCTCTTATCTAGATAACTTAATAGAGGTTTAGTTAAATAGATCTATTTAGAAGTAATTATTCTTTATATTCTTATATTTTAGAATACTAATATTATATAGTTAGCATAAAGGCTTTTATTAGTAATTTCGTTTTTAAAGCTTTTATTGCTATTATAATAAGAATAAGCTATTTCTTCTTTATTAAATATTAAATTAAGACGTTAGAATATTTTTTTAGAGGCTTATATATATTCTTATCTTAATATATTATAGAAGTATATAGGAATTCTAATTTAGTAATCTAGGCTAAGTTTATTAGATATAGTTTCTAGAATAAGACTAATCTTTAGTATTCTATTTAGTTAATATTAGGAGATTAAATTAACTTAGTATATTTAAAAAGTTTAGTAAATAGAGTTACTAAAGTTTAGTTAAGAAGTCTTTATATATATATATAGTTATTCTAATAAATTTATAAATATTATTATAAGTTATAATATAGTTTATATATAATTTATAGTTAATAAAAGTATAATTATAGTATATAAGCATTTAGAAGGAAAACAAAATAATATTACGTTAAAGTATAATATAAAATTTTATTTCTATATTCTAAAGCATTAGCTTTAGTATTTATATTTAATTTTTATTATTAAAAAGAGTTATATATATTATCCTTCTCCTTAGTTAAGAATTCTTACTAATCTATAATAGTAGCTTAAGACTATTATTAAGCGTAAAGACTTAATAATAGTTACTCTTTATATATTAAGTCTTTTATTATATATAATATATAAAGCTAACTTATTTAAATAATAATAGAATAATTTATAATCTTTTTAGCTATACTTTATTTATATAAGTAATTTAGGAAATCTACGCTTTTAGAGATTTATACTTTGCTTATAAATAAGAACTAGTTAGGTATTATAATTTAGGCTTTTTATTTCTTATACTATCTTTTAGGAATAAGTCTTGCTAATATATATTATAGTTCTATATTAATTATATAAAATATAGCTAATAATATATTAGGGATTAAGTAAGAGTTCTAATTTAATAAGCTTTATCTATAAAAAGAATAATAGATTTAGGATATTTACTACTTTTCTAATTAAAAGTATTTCCTTATTATCTATTATATAGAAAGTTAAGCTAAAGTATTTTAGTAAGTTTCTTTTATTTAAATAGACTTATCCTTTTAAATAATTAATAGTAAGATAATAATATATAGTCTAGTTAGTTAGTACCTTTTAATATAGCGTATATTATAGTTACTATATATAAGATAAATATTAATAAAGGTTATAGGACTTTAAGTATTTATATATATTTAGATAAATAGAGAGACTATATTAGTATATTAGAAAATATTTAGATAAGTCTTTAAGATATTAGTTAACGTCTTAGGCTAGCCTATAAATTAAGATTATATATATAGTTAAGAAATTTAGGCTATTATAGTAGATATATATTTAAAATAAGTAAAAGATATATTATATAATTCTTATATATATATAATAGATTATACTAATACTAAATATTATTTATAAGCTTTAAGGAGTACTTAGTAGAAATATATTCTAAGTTTTTATAGAAGGTATATCTATAGTACTTCTTAGTATTTTATCTTATCTATATATATTAAAACTTTATAAAGCGCTTTTTAATTTATTTTATAAAGTACTAGATAAAGAATCTATAAAGAGAGGATAATAATAAGGTATTAATTAAGGTAGAATTAGTAAAGATAATATAGGTATAGCTAGATCTTAAAATATAGCTTAACTATAAGACTAACCTTTAGATCTTAGCTAGTTTATACGTAGAAAAGAGTTTAATATTAGTATAAGTATAATAATTAGCTTATAAAGATATAAATATAGAAGAATTATTATATATATAAGATAATATTATTAGTAAAGGTTTATTATTAATAGAAGGTATTATAAAGTATAACTATATAATACTTAATATATTAAAGCTATATTTACTTATAATTCTTATAGAACTTAATAATAAATATAAGAATTTAACGTAGAAGTAGATATAGTTATTTAAGCTAGCCTAGCTATATTAATTTAGCGTAATTATACTTAAGGCGATTATATATAGTAGTAACTTTATAGGTAGAATATAATAATAGTATAGCTTATATATATATAATTTAATATAATTAATAGATAAAAGTAATTAAAGATAAGTAAAAGGTAAGGTAAAGGACTTATTATAGCCTTTTAATATTATAAATTTATATAAGCTATTATAAATATTTAATTTATATTAAGCTCTTTTAGAACTTAATAATCTAGCTATACTTTAATAACCTACGTCTAGAGATAAAGGTATATCTATATTTTTAAGATAATGTAGATAGTAATTTAGGATAAGTAATACTAAAGAAAATATTAAAGTAGAGGCTAGAAAAGTAGCTTTAAAGAAAAAGCTTAAAAGTTTAAAGGAAAAGCTAAGATTAAAGAATAAAATTATAGTAGTAAGGGTAGAACTTAATCTATTAGATAAATAATATTACGTAGATATAATATTATAAAGATATACTAGAATTTTAGCAAAACTATGCTCTTTAGTATAAAACTAGTATAGGAGATATACGTTTAATATAGTATATATATTTTAAGCTTAATTTTAACTTTAATCTTCTTACTACTATTTTTAGCTACGTTAGTCTAAAGTTAGATATTAAATTAGCCTATAGATTAGCTTATAGATTAGCTTATAGATTAAGTATTATAGTTAAAAGGTTAAAGTAATATTATAGTAGAAGTAAAGTTATAAATATATAATATAAGAATTCTAGTAGAATTATATTATTAGAAGTAAGGATAGAACTAGCGTACATTCTACTAGTAAATAAACGTAGTATGTATATTTTAATATTAACTTTAACTTTCTTGCTATTATTTTTAGCTACGTTATTCTAAAGTTAGATATTAAATTAGCCTATAGATTAGCTTATAGATAAGCCTATAGATTAAGTAATATAGTTAAAAGATTAAAGTAATATTATAGTAGTAGTAAAGTTATAAATATATATTATAAGAATTCTAGTAGAACTATATTATTTAGAGTAAAAATAGAATTAGTACGTATTTTATAGTAAATAAACGTTACGTATATATCTTAAGATATTTTAGTAGTTAAATAAAGAATTAATAGTCTATAGTTAATAGAGTATTTATTAAATAGATTAGTTAATAAAAGCTAATAAAATATTATTAAATAACGTTATATAGAAGTAATATTATAAAGATATAATATAAGAATTCTAGTAGAACTATAATGCTTCTCTTATCTTAAGTTAGGACTTAATTAAGATATTAAATAGAAGTAAATTCTTATAGAATAGTTAAGTTACTAATATTTATTTTAGATCTAGCCTTAGATAATTATAAATCCTTACCTTAGTATTAGATAATTATAAATCTCTACTTTAATATTAGAAAATTATAAGTCCTTACTAAGTATTTACGCTATTCCTAATATAGACTTTTAAAATAAATATACTCTATTTAAATTCTACTAGAATTCTTCTTAATTCTCCCTTCTTTCTTAACCTTCTAATCTTTTAGCATTATCTATACCTTTTCTATACTTATTTATTATAATTCTAACGTAATTATAACTATAGCATTAAATAATATTATAAATAATACTTTAATAATAATTCTCTAGCTCTATATTATATTTATAGACCCTAAGCTTAAGGACTTATTTAGTTTTAAGACCTTATTTAGTATTTATTAAAATACGTAATTCTACTATAGTTCTATTACTTTTTCTTATATCTTTTCTAGTACTTTTTACTAATCTAAATCTAGATATTAATTTATAGATAGTATAGAGTAAGTTACTAAATCTTTTCTTATTATAATTCTCTTATAATTCTATAGGTATAGTTAATTAGTATATAACTCTACTTATACTTAGTAAGACTAAGAGAGTATTAAAATGTTCTACTTACTATAAAAATAATAGTATATTAGAATTCCTACGTAATTTTGTCTTTTATTCTTACTTTTATAAATATATAGCTAAATCCTTCGTAACTATTATTTTATATCTATATTAAAATATAAGTAATACTATCTAAATATAATTATACTAGAATTCTTTAATGTCCTATAGCTATATAGTTCTTTATAACGATAGTTAGGTTTATAGTAAAACCTATACTTAGAAAGGCGTAAGTAGCTTACTAGAATTTTGTATTATATCTAACTATTTTCTTAGCTCTATACGCATTTTTATAGTAAGTACTATAGTACTAGTATAATATTTATCTTTTGTCTTAATTATAATTCTAACGTAATTCTCTTAGTTTTTATTTAGGATTAGATTTCTACTTTTATAGAAGAAGATTACGTTAGCTAACTATATATTCTCTCTCTTCTCTAGCCTAGATTTCTCTTATAATTCTAGCGTTATTATTAAGTATATTCATAATAGCTACTATTACGCTACGAACTATAAGTACGAATCTAGATATATTTACTTTATTTTCTTTTTTAATATTATAATTCTTTAATAATTCTACTAGCTATTAGCTTCTAAATAGCATTATAGATTATTATTACGTTATAATAACTTACTTTACATAAGTATATTATTATAATTTCCTTATAATTCTACTTTTACTTATATAGCTATAGTAGAAATAATAATAATATAGGTTATAAGTTTAAGAATTTCTAGAGCAATTACTTTTTCCGCTATATAAGATTTCTACTATAATTTTATTAATATAATTCTCTTGCTTACGCTCTTTTTAACTTATAGTTTACTTTTTTTATTATACTAAGCTTATAAGTTTTAGAATTATATTAGAACTCTTATTCTAAACTAATATCTTTCTAGTATAAATAGTAAGTCTTTATTTATAGCTTAACTTATATATTATTATTTTAATTTATAATTCTAATATAATTTTTATTATTTTATAGTTAAGATGCCTCTTTTTTAGGTCTTAGCTTTTTATTAGTACTATATATATCTATAAGGATCTAATAGGCACGTAATTAAGTAAAGGGTAGTGTTACGGGAGCGTTCCGTACGGCAGCGAGATGCTAGCTATAGGAGCCTGTAACGGCTCCTAACGTACAGAATATGTACGTACAATCCTACAAAGTGTCTAAGCTTAGATACTATAATACTTTTTGCATTAGTTAAGCCATTTAGGTAAGGATCGCCTTATAGCGTTATAAAGTGTCTAAGCTTATATAGTACTACTCCTACTAAGTTTGTAAATCTATAGGTTGTAGGTTTAATTCGTGTAAAGGCAATAGAACTGTATAGCCTATAAAGCATAACGATTTGCTTAGTGCTTACATTACGTAAAGAACATAATAACGTTGCTTTAAGCCTATTACTAAAAGTTGCGTATATATTATCGCCTAAGGATAGGCTTATTAAAGAGAGGAGTGTATATTATAAGAGTATTCCGTACGGCAGCGAGATGCTAGCCATAGGAGCCTATAATAGCTCCTAACGTGTAGAATATATACGTACGATCCTACAAAGTGTCCAAGCTTAGATACTACGGTACTTTTTGCATTAGTTGAGCCGTTTAGGTAGGGATCGCTCTGCGGCGTTATAGGTAGATAATATTTAACGATCTAGCGTACAAAGGGAGAGAGAGAGGTAGAGTAGAATCTACGCTAAGGAAAGAAGAGGGTAATACTTGGAAGATCCTTAGGGACGCTAGTCCTAATTGGGACTAGCGCCGCTAAATCTTTGTTTAAGATCTAGCTTAATACTAAAGCTATTATACTTTAGTAAGAAATCCTTATATTACTTCCCCCTTTAAAACTAGTGCTCTAAGCTACGTTTTAATTTATGCTATTCTATTCTAGGCCTAGCTAGGCTAGTCTAGTCTAGTCTAGTCTAGTTTAATCTAATCTGCTTTGTATTTAATAAAATGCTATCTGTACCCTTTTGCTATTTTACTATCCTCTAGCCTACTAAGGTAACTATCTAAGCATTAACGAACCTAGATATCTTTAGAATACTCTAGTTTATAGCGCTAATAAGGTGCTAATAGTAGCGCAATATAAATAAATAAATAAATACTTTTCTATTACTCTAACTAGTTGTCTAGTAATCTATTACTATTATAATTAGTAGAGTTAGATATATTAGGTCTAATAATAGGTAGTAACTACTTAGGGTTAGGGCTAGGCTTTATAGGATTATATTTATAGAAGTTATAGATTAAGTTTACTATATTCTTAAGGTCTTCCTATAGCTACTATAAAGGCGTGTCGTAACTTGTCTATTTTATAAGGTATTCTAACTTCTTATAAGTGCCCTTTTTATAGTAGCTATTAAGGATTTTATTAACTTACTACTCTTTTTCTTCTAGCGCTCTACTTACTACTACTAGTAGAGAGTTATATTAACGTAGAAGCTCTACATTATTTATAATAGTATATAGTAGCTAAATATAAAATATAGAGTATATCTTTATATACTTTAGTAAGTTAAGTTTAAATATAATAGCGTTAAGTTTCTTTAGAATATAGAAAGGCTCTATACTTTTACTATTAAGGGTCTTAGACACACGTATTATATAGTAGTTTTAAATATCTAGACGTACCTAGTCTCTAGGTTAGAGATCTAGCGCTATACATTAGTACTTATTAGCCTATTTAGCTTATTATACTTATGCTTACATTAGCTATTTTATAAGATAATTATATATATCTTTATAGTCTTTCTATATCTTATTAGCGTCTTTCTATTCTTATTAAGCTAAAGAGGAAAAGTATTAGTATAGTACTAGTATTTAGTAAAATAACTTAAGTCTAGATTTAGGAAGGAAACTATATTAAATCTTAAATAAAGTAAAGCCTATCGTTATACTAATAGTAGAGTTAATAGCAAACTCTATAAATAGTAGTAACTAGACTTAATTATCTTAATCCTAGTTAATAAAAGCGTAAAGATATTACTTAAGTACTAATATTAAGATTTCTATAATTCTATTAGTCTATAGATACTATATAGTACTTAGCTATAGTACTATGCTTACTTAATTATATAATTACTTCTAAAATGCTAAAGTAAACTATAACTCTCTATTTAATAGAATTATATTTAGTTATCTAGTTAGCTTCTAGACTTAATTAATAAATATAAGAACTATTATCTCTATAAAGAGATTAGATAAAGAAACAAAGCGCTATTAGTAGGTATATTAGTCTATAATAACTATAATATAACGAAAAGTAATACCTAAATAGGTATACTAAGGTAGAGAGATAGTAAAGTTAATTAAGATATTTAACTACGCTTACTTTAGTAAGGGGAATAATTAAAGAAGTCCTTACTTCTTCTAGCAAATAAGTTTAGTAAAAATATATTTATATCCTAAGATATACTTCTTTATATCTTACAATATATATAGCTACTAATAATCTTACTAGAGCTAGTAATAAGTAGTTACTAAGCCTCTATAACTTATAACTTTATAATAGTAAGTATATATTATAGTATAATAATAAAGCTTACCTTTAGATATTAGAATATATTAGTAGTAAAGAACTAGGCCTTTTACTAAGATTATATAATTACTAAGCTTAATATCTTATTATTCTAGGATACTAAAAGGAAAGTATAGTAATCCTTCTTACTTAGTATAACGAATAGCATTTAGCAATATATTATTTTTACCTACTTCTATTATTTTTATTAGAAACTAATTAACGTTAAAGTCTAGAGATTTATTAAACTCTAAGAAGTTACCCTTAGGCGCGTTCTTAGGCTAGTCCTTATTACTAAGGTCTACTATTATAGGGTCCTCTAATAACTCTTCTACTTTAGTAGAGAAATTTAACTTATTTATAATAATAGTAGTAATCTATATAAAAGATAACGTAATAGATTTAACTAGTAGGCGTACTATTTTAATTATATACGTAATATTAAACTAGTAAGGAAAAAGTAAAGGGTATACCTAGTACTAGATACGTAAATTATTATTACTCTAGGGTAAGTCTTAAGAACACTAAATTAGTACGTCTACTTTTCTATTAGCTAGTCTAGAATAATATATAATCTTAAAATAGAACTATAATAAAAACTCTACTTAGTATGCTTAATAACGTAAAAGCTTCTTAGTAGTTATAAATATCTATAGATTTTAATAATCTAAGAATACTTTAATAAGATTATTAGTAGAGAATAGCTCTAGTTCCTATTCTTTAAAAGCGTATATAATTATAAGAAGTTCTTTATTATAGATATTATAATTATATTCTACTAGTAATATCTTTTTTAAAAGGAACGCTATAGGATATAGATTTCTATTATTATCTTTTTAAGATAATACTCTAGTATATACCTAATTAGACGTATTAGTCTTAAGCTAGGTCTCCTTAGTATAATTAAAATGCTTTAAAATAGGTGCTATAGTAAACGCCTTCTTTAGTTTATTAAATACTTAATCTTTTAGTTCTTTAATATCCTATAGGAATATAGTAACTACATCTTTCTTTATTAGGGCTATAAGAAGTATAGTAATCTCTAAGTATCCTTATATAAAATAGCAATAGAAGTTAGCAAAACTAAGGAAAGCTTAAACGTCTTTAATACATAATAGTTATTTCTATTCTAATACTAATTCTATCTTTATAGAGTCTATTTTAATACCTTCTATAGTAATAATTAACCCTAAATATTTTACTTTTATAGTAGTAAATTCTAATTTATAGATATTAAGATATAGGCTAGCTTTCTTTAGCTTATTAAGTACTAAGTATATATAAGTTATATATTCCTTATATATCTTACTAAAAATAAGGATATTATCTATATAGACTATAGTAAAGTTATAAAGGATGGTTTAAAGCAAGGAAAATAGATTCTAAGAACTAGTATTAAGACAAGACTAATACTTAATCTTTTTAGAGATTAAGTCTACTCCTTTATTTATACTCCTCTTTATCTTCTTTTTAATAAAGCTACCTCTCCTTCTTATCCTTAGCTCTATTTAGCTTTGTCTTATTATAGTAGAGGGTAGGTACTATTTATATTAACCTAGTAGTTTACTAGCAAAGAGCCTTCCTATAGTATATTATAAAAGTAAAGAGAGTAAGGAGGTAGTAAAATACTTACGCTTTTATAGCAAGTCTATAAGGGTTTATAATAAAGCTTCCTCTCTTAAAGGAAGTCGCTCTTAATAACCTAGCTATTATGCTTTCCTCTTTTAGTAGGTATAGTCTTAACTTATAGTATTCCTACCTTTAGAGTTACTATAGTACTTATTATATAAATAATAATAACTCTATTTATTATAAGGGTATTATATATATATATAATACTAAAACATTTTAGGACTATAATACTCTATCTTCTTAATACTATAATCTCTTCTTCTTATAAGCAATTTATAAGTATATTACCTACCTAAAATCTTAAAAGTTTTAAAAACTATATCTCTCTAGAGTCCTTAATTTAACTTATATCCTTTTTATATTCTATTTATACTTTTTTTACTTATTTCTAACACTTTTAGCTTTTTAATATACGTTTTAATAGTATTTTAATTATTCTCTTATAATATCTTTTTATTATTATTCTAACGGTTCGTATAGTAGTAATTCGTCTTATTAAGACCTTATTAATATTAATTCCTTTAGTAATAATAACTTTATTAATAATAGTAATTTATAGGAAAATAAGCAGTTAGTTAACCTTAATCTAGGTAATTATTCTTTAGGAACCTATTACGCCTTTTAAGAGTTTTAATAATCTTAGTAATATAATAGCTAACCTTTTAAGTATATAACTTACTAGCGTTCTACTACTCTTTATATTCTATAGGGTCCTTAGCGTACCCTTAAGGGGCTTAAGTTATATAATTATAACTTAGTCTAACTTACTAACTAGGTAGCCCTCTTAAAGCTTTAGGAAGGCTTATTAACCCTTTACGTCTTATTGCCCTTAGGCTATATTATTACTAGTGCTAATTTACTATTTATTTTTTATTTAGCCTAACGTAGTATTAATAGCTTTTATTACCTACTTTAAGTACCTCTTAGTACTACTATAATTAACTTAATTACTAACTCTACTCTATAGCTAACCTATACTTTATACGCTTTTTAAGCTAATAGAAAATATTATTATAAAGACACTCTATTACTAGAGCCTTTATAGCTATTTACTACTTATCCTATAATTAAGAAGTAATCTACTTATTAAAATACTCCTACGCTATTTTATATATTATCTCTAGATAATAAAGAGTCTAAGTTAGATAACTTACCTAGTAAGCTAGAAGATATAGACCTAAGTCCTATAGCTTAGACTACTTAGTAATAAGCCTTTATAGTAAGTATATTATAAGTAACTTGCTTAATTCTTTTATTAACTTATACTTTTATAGAATATTACTTAGATTACATCCTATTTTTAAGCTATACCTACTCTACTTCTCTTCTTATATTATTTCTAATATTTATAGAATATTATTAATAATATAGTCTACTATTATCCTAATAGTAGCTATATTCTATAAAGTACTATATATAGTTATAAGAACAACTTTACTAAGTACTATTACTATACCTACTAGAAGTACTATTATAATATTATAAGTATCTTATTAGTAACTTAGATGTAGCTTATATGCTAACCTCTATTTAGATACCTATAGTCTTTAATAAGGTTATAAATAATTTAATCTACTTATATATTTATCTTATATCTCTTAACTTTATAAGTTCTATTATAGTTGTTACGCCTTTAGGTTCTTTTATTAAGTTTTATTAGTATAGTAATATATACTATATTTATAATAAGGAGTTAATATATTATTAATAAGCTTATAATACTTTTATTATAGCTTAGTATTATATAGAGAATTACCTAGGAGGCTATAGCTATTCTATAGCCTTAAATATAGTATTCTATATTTATATTATACTTAGTTATATTAAAGATGCGCTAGAGTAGGCTAATAATATTTAGTATCTTAGTATAGGTTCTTCTATATTTTATCTATAAGTTATACTCTTATTAACTATTATTCTTAGAATTATCTTTTACTTATATCCTATACTTAGTTATAGGTTTAAGCACCTATCTAGCTTATAAGAATCTATTTAAAAGGCTTTAAACTACTTAATCTTTGCTAGGAGCTAAGTCTTACTACTAATAACTCTTTATTATCTCTACCTACTAGTAGTCTACCTATATAGGGTAATTATCCTTATATTTACTTCTTATCTTTTTTAGTCTAAAATAAGGAGAATATTATTATATTTAGAGCTTATATGTCTCCTAAATTTATTCTAGATATTAGTACTTTATACTTTATAGTATATCTGCCTATTATAAAGAAGGTTAAAGATAAAGAGGCGGATAGTATATAGACTAAGTAGTTTAATAAAGAGACTATACTATCCTTCTATAGCTTTTTTCTAGCTACTTAGGCTTAGGCTTAATATATTAATAAAATAGCTTACTTTCTTTACTAATTCTAATAGCGTCGTACTATTAATAAAGTAACTATTTACTATAACTTAGATAGTAGTATTAATTTTATTAGTATTAATTCTAGCTATCTTTATCCTCCTCCTACGCTTATAGCGCCTATAACTTATAATATTTCTTTATCTACTTACTTATTTACTAATAGTACGCTAATTACTCTAGCTATATTTATTATATACTCCTTTTCTAATAGTCTTAGAGTAACTAATAGTATCTAACGCCTACTTTTAAAGTTATAGCGTTTTAATATATAGAATTAGGGTTTAGTAATTAGGTTACGTTTTAATTACGTAAATACTATATTTATTTATTTCTTTAGGCGTAAGTTACTAGTCTTAATATCTTTTAGGACTAGTCTTTTTATTAACTTGCTATCTATAATTATAGCGTTTAAGAAAAATTCTTATTTTTTATTATATTCGCTAGTAGTCTACTCTTTTTATCTCTATAGAGAAGAGTCCTTTTTTTTATAGTACTAGCCTACTAGTCTCTTATAAGACTCCTTAATTTTATTTAGGTTTTATTTATGTCTTATTAATAATTTACCTAGTTATAATTTTTACTATTTTTATTTTTAGTTTTCTATTTTTTATCCTACTAATTAGTTACTTTTTTATAGTAAATAAAAAGTATATAAAAATCTCTTCTCTCTTATAATACCTTTCTTTATAGTTTTATTTTTCTCTTTTTCTTTTCTTTATAATAATAAACTTAGGTCTACTAGCTTTTTTAAAAACCTTAATTAAGTCTTATATATTTTTATAGTCTTTTTCTTATTTTTAAGAGTTATAAGTTAGGGGATAGCCTTACTAATAAATAAAATATTTAACTTTCCTTTTTTATTTTCTCTTATCTAAGATAGCTCTTACTTTCTATTCTTCTTTATCTTTTAGCTTAATAGCTATAAGGAGCTCTAGTTCTTCTTAACCTTCTTTTTAATAATATAGCTTAAGTTTAGATATATAGAAGACGTTATAGATTTAGTAGCCTATTAGAAGGTTTAGTTAGTAGGCTTATTCTCTAACTACGTCTTAAATACTAAATAGTTCTATATAGTAAAAAGCTAGCTTCTTACTTAGTAATTTAAGTTTAATATTCTTTATTAATAGTAGAACCTTATCTCCTATATAGAATAATATTAGGGTATACTTCTTATTATAGAACTTAGCTTAGTATTCTACTACTTTTCCTTAGCATTCTACTATCTTTTCTTAGTCTTATTCTATTTTTACTACTCTTTACTTTACTATTACTACCTTACTTCCTTCTTCTTTAAACCTATTCTTAGAGTCTATAAGAAGGTCTACTAAGAGAGTTAGTTTATATCTTATTTTAGCTATATTTAGAGTATAGTTAAGTATCTTATTATAAGATATATTTATTACCTATTATACTATAAGTAGGAGGCTTAACTAGTTTATCTAGTTTTTAATAGTAAAGGCTTATAGGTAATATCTTAGTACTAAGTTTTACTACTTAGTTTAGCTATTAATTTATAGATACTAGGCTATAGATAGCCTATATTTTACCTTTCTTACTTAGTATAGTTTAGTTTAAAATTTACTTATAAAGATAAATTCTCTATCTAATATAATACCTACTAGTAGGCCTTTTTCTAAGAAAATTCTTTTTTCTATAAGTTCTACTAGCTCTTTAGTAGTTATATTTTTTATAGTTTTAATATACCTTATTTATTTAGTATACTAATCTATAATTACTAGTATAGCGTTAAATATTATAAGTTTATATTTATAAGGTAGTAAACTTATAATAAAGTCTATAGTAATTTCTTATTATAGTTAGGTTAATTAAAGTAGAGACTTTAACTCACTATAGGGTTAATATTATCTTACTTTTATCCTTTAGTAGACTAGGTAAGTCTTTATATATATCTATACGTCTTCTTCTATTTTTAGCTAGTAAAACTATTTATAGAGTAGTTTTATAGTATTTTAGATCCTTAGGTATCTTACTAGTAGGTTATTATAGTATATTACTAAGAGTTTATTTCTTAAGGTAAGCTTATAAGGTATATATAATTAGCTCTTATAGTAGAGGTAGTCTCTTTAAACTAACTAAGTATTCTTTAGCTATTAGGTCTCTTTAGACTCTAGCTATATATTAAATACTTCTTAGATATACTTAAGTTCCTTATTACTATCTTAGGTAACTTAGACTAAAGTAATTAGTATATTTAGAGCTTCTCTATTTATAATATATAGGTCTTATATTACTTTTCTTACTATAATTCTTAGGATATAAATATAGTCTAGAGTAGTAACTATTTTTTAGGAGCTAAGAAAGTCTTTACTCTCTTTACTTATAGCATCTTAGCTACTTATTTACTTATAAGGTATCTTACCTATTCTTAATATATTTAGTACTAGGTAGTACTTAATATTAAATATCTTATCTATAAAGTTATACTTATTTATTATTAGTATCTTACTAGTAAGTTACTTTATTAGCTTAAGACTATTTATAAAGACTAGCTTTTTTTATTCTTTTTCTAAAAGGAGTTCTAGCTTCTTCTAAAAGGTAAGTAGCAAGTTATTTATAGCCTATTCTATAGTAGTATAGTTAAGTTATCTTAATAGTATATCTATAAAATTTATCTTTCTATTTTAATACCTAATATAGAAGTTATACTTTACTAGTATAATTGCTTAGCACACTTAGTACCTATTTAAGTTTTTCTATTTTATAAACCCTACTAGGTTATTATAGTTAGTTAGAATCTTAATAGAGTAGTAACTATTCTTAAGATAATATTACTAATATTTTATAGCTTTAATAATAATAAGAAGTTCCTAATTATAAGTTTAATAGTTAATCTTAGCCTTTATTAATTTCCTTAACTAAAAAGTAATAAGGTACTATTAGCTATCTTTCTATAGCTAGGAAAGAATACCTATAATAGTATGCTAGGATATATTAATTTTAAGGTAAATCCTTTTCTTTAAGTTAAAATATATAAAGATAGGAGCTTTATTAAAAGCTATATAAAGTATATAAAATACTTACGCTACTTTCTTTATCTAAATAAAAGGTCTATATTTCCTTTTAAGTTATATACTTTTAAGTAAGTTAGTTAAGAGTTTTGTTACCTTTAAGTAGCCTTTAATAAACCTATAATAGAAATTTATAAAGCTAATAAATACTTATATATTATTATAGCTCCTAGGCTCTAGCTATTTCGTAATAAACTTAACTTAACTAAGATCTATTTTTACTCTTTTTATAGAGACTATAAAACTAAGGAATTCTACCTCGTTAGTAAAGAATTAATACTTTTTAGGATTAGTATAAAGCTTAGTAGCTAGTAGGTATTCTAATATAGTATATATATTATAAATATAATCCTTATATATTTTAAAGAAGATAAGGATATTATTAAGGTAGATAATATAAATAATATTTAAGAGTTCTACTAATGCTTTATAAATATAGGCTTAGAATATAACTAAGGTATTAGTAAGTCTAAAAGGTATAACTTAGTATTTATAGTATCTATATTAGGTATAAAATACTATCTTTTATTAATCTTATTTTCTAATAAGTATTTAGGTATAGGTATTCTTAAGGTTTATCTTAGTATAGTATACTACTCTACTAAGTTAATCTAATATCTTACTTATTAAAGGAAATAGGTAATAGTTTTTAATAGTAACTATATTAAGTAAGTAGTAGTCTATATAAAGTCGTAATCCTTTATTCTTCTTAGGTATAAAGAGTATAGGTACTCTAGCTAGGCTAGTTAATTCCTAGATTTAGCCTTTTATAAGAGCTAACTTAAGGTATTCTTATAGTATCTTAAATTTTATTACTAATAAGTTATAGATAGGTCTAAAAGGAGGATCTATAGTTATCTTAATAGTATATTTAATACCTTTAGAGATAGGTTTATTTTTATCTCTAGCCTTAACTTAAGAGGCTAAATTCTATAGCTCTTATAGTAGTTTATTTTTTAGATTAATATCTGCCTATAAGCTTAGCTTAAAGCTAATACTAGAGATCTCTACCTTTCTACTATTTAAGTATAGGTACTTATTAAATTTTATAGTTAGTTTAAATATTTTACTATATTCTTATAGCTTTTTCTTAAATATATTCTAGTCTATAATCTCGTATTTTAGCTTCTCTTTTCTAAATAGCTACTTCTTCTACCTTAGGTAGATAGAAATATTATATTTCTCTTATAGAGAGGTTCCCTATACTATAAGGTAGATATATTTAGTCTAATTAAAAGAGAAGAAATAGTATTTAATATTCTTATAGATACTAGAGAAGTCTTTATAATAAAAATATAGCTAATATATACTATAATATTTGCTTTCTATTATATTATTAGTAAAACCTATAACTTAAATACTTTCTATAGTTACTTTCTTAAGGCTATAGTATTACGTAAATTATTTATTAATAATATTAATTTAACTACTAGTATCTAAGAGAACGTTTATAGATTAATCTTTTATAGTAAGAGGAAGATTAGTTATTATCTAAATCTATACCTCTATAGTTTAATCTAGTATTATAAGGATAGGGTTCTTAACCCCTATAATACTTACTCTTTTTTTAGGTTAATTCTAGATCTTAATAAGAGAAGAATAGTATTTAGGTTCCTCCTTTAGCTTCTATATTTTAAGAAACTTCCTTGCCTTTAGGTAACCTAAAGGCCTCTTAGAAGCTTATTATACTTATTTATATAATATCTAAATAGGTTATAATTATAATAGGTAATTCCCTTATATATCTTGCTATCTTTTTTAGGCTTTATACTTACTAGTAAGTAATTTAATAGTATATACCTTATACGACCTTTACGCCTCTATTATTTATCTTAGCTATCTTATAGATTATAATTTAATTATAGAGGTTAAGAATTAACGTTACCTAATAGATCTTCTTATAAGCGCTTATAGGTAATTTACTAAAAGTATTTAATAGTATTAACTATATCTAGTCTAGTAATTAGGATATACTCTATTAGTTTAATCTATTTCTATAGTTCTAAGGTTAGCTTAGTAAGGAATTTTAAGTATTATTTATCTCTTTCGTAAGTCATATTAATACTAAGTTAGGTTTCTAGTAAGTCTAAGTAGGTATTAAACTCTATAAGAGTCTAGGTAGAACGCTACTTAGCTTTTTTAAGTTTCTTAGTAACTAAAAGTTTAGCTATAGTAAGGTAAGCGTATTAATATTAGAGCTATTCTATAAACTTTTCCTAAGTTTAAGTTAGTAGCTTAATCTTCTTCTTCTTTAGGTTCTATTAAGTTTATAGGTTAAGACTTATAAACTAGCTAGCTTATCTAATATAGTTTTCTTATATAGCGAATTAAGAAGGTACTAAATAGAAAGCATTTTCTACTCTTATAGTCTAGTTAATAAGTTCTTATTAAGTTTTATATTAAAGGACTATAAGGTTAGTAGGTTTTAATTCTCTTAGTTAAGAAGGAGGAGGAGGATTCTATTAAGAGGCTTATAATAAGGCTATAATCTTATTATAGAGCTATTATATCTTAGCTACGTGTGCTTATTCTTATTCATTAATTTAAGCTATTATTATATAAAGGATAGCTAAAGTAGCTTCTAAGTCTATTAGTAGTAGTAGGTTATTATATTAACTTAAGTTATTATCTAAGTTATTATCTAAGTTATTATTTAGGTCTTTATTTTTATCTTTGCTTTTATTTTAGCTTCTATTAAAGTTCCTTATACTCCTTATTATTATAAGAATCTATTAAGCTTACTACTATATAGTACGTTGAGAAGTATTAGAATTATAAAGGATAGTTTAAAGTAAGGGAAATAGATTCTAAGAACTAGTATTAAGATAAAACTAATACTTAATCTCTCTAGAGATTAAGTCTACTTCTTTACTTATACTCCTCTCTATCTTCTTTTTAGTAAGGCTACTTCTTCTTCTTATCCTTAGCTCTATTTAGCTTTATCTTATTATAATAGAGAGTAGGTACTATTTATATTAACTTAGTAGTTTACTAGCAAAAAGCCTTTCTATAGCGTATTGTAAGAGTAGAGAGAGTAAAGAGGTAGCAAGATACCTATGCCTCTATAGCGAGTCTATAGGGGTCCGTGACAAAAGTCGTTAAGATACTTTATTAAGACGTAGTTAATATATACTTAAAAGGTACTAGGAGTGCTAGTTAATCTAAAAGATATAATAATAAACTTATAGAAACTATATTATATAGAGAAGGCTATTTTATATTTATCCCTAGATTTAACCTATATTTACTTATAGGCTATAATGACGTTAAATTTACTATAGTACTATACTTAATATAGCTTTACTAAAGTATTAGGAAGTAATAGTAATATATTCTTATTCTTATAAGAGATTTTATTAAGACCTTAATAATTAATATAGACTTAAATACCTTTACCTAGTTTATATACGTATAATATTAGTACTATAAAGTATAATTTAGAAGAGCGTATAAAGCCTTTTCCTAATAGACCTTCTAGATACTATTTAATAATAATATTTTATTTTAGGTTTATACTAGTACTATATTATTTTAGTATAGTAACGTTTAGTATAAGATTAATAGAATAATTAAAACCTAGGTAGTAAGGTAGTAATTTATTTACTTTCTATAGATTAAAGACTTTAAGATAGTAATAAAATTCCTCTAGAATTATTTTATAAAGTTCTTTATAAGTAAGATAAGGACGCTTATGCTTTTCTTGCTACTTCTTAAAATTATATTCTAAGATAGTAGATAGATTAATTGCTATATTATCTATAAAGAAGATTAGGTCTAATATTCCTAAGAGGTTAAATAGCTTCTTCTTCTCTATTAAAAAGTTCTTTAGTAAAGAGCTATCTAGTAACTTTTTATCTTTAGGCTTAGCAAAGTCCTTAGAATAGAGAACTTCTACTATTTAACCTTTGCGCTTTATAAGTATTATTATAACGTATATAGATACTACTACTACTTCTTTATTTTCTAGAGGTTTCGTAATAAAGTTATATTGTCCTTAAGTATTAACTTTAATAAGATAACGTATTAGAATATAATTATAAAAGTAATAATAAGAGTTAAACGTAATAGTTTTCTTACCTTCTCTTAGGTATACCTTATAAAGCTAGATCTAAGGGTTACTAAGAATAAGATTATAAGTAGCTGCTTTTATTACAAAATAGTATATCTATTTAATATAACTTCTAATACGTATAGTAACTAGTATAGCTTTATTAATTTTAATAATAGTCTTTCTATTTATAAGCTCTACTAAGCGTAATTAGTTAAGTTATATTTTTAGTATATTATATTATTTAATAAAGTAAGTATAGATAATTCTAAGTACGCTACTACTAATATTAATTAGTACGTTATACTTCTTAAAAGTATTAGCTTCTAGAATTAGTATGCTTTTAACTATTATCTATTATAGCTCTATAAAAGGTACGTAGTTAACGTTATTTAGTAGTAGCTATCCTAGATTAATTACTACTAAGGATAGTTAAATAACGTAGCATACTACTAATAGTAGGTTTAGATTTGCTTACTAGGTTTCTAGCTCCTAAATCTTATCTTAAATCTAGCCTAATTCTTACTTCTTTTGCTAATTATATACTTTTTATAGGTTTAGCTCCTCCTTACGTTAGTAAGGTAGAGTATTTAGTTTAAATACTTATATAAATATACGCTAAGTATTTTTACCTAGAAAGCATTTACTATAGTAGTAAGTATTACTAAAACTTTTAGTTAAATTTTATTATCTATTAAGTAGGTCTTCTATCTATAAAGAGTATCCTTTTATCCTAAGGTATAACCTTTTTTACTATATTTAGAGCACCTATTTTATACTTATAAAGCTAGAAAGACATTATTTAGGTAGTATAGATATTTACTACTATTCTAGCTATTATTATTATAGGCGCCTTTATTCTAGTTCCCTAAATTATTAGTTAAGTTATTATTATTAGCACTACTACTATTAGAGTTATTAGTATTAGAATTATTATTATTATTCTGCTTTAGGAAGTTTAGGTCTTATTCTATATTATATAGATATATATAGAGTTCTAGGTAGGTTTTAATATTACGTTCTATTAGAGGGCAAATAAATTGTCCTAAGAGAAGTAAGCATAGTTCTATAACTTTATTATAATCCTTTAAGTCTACGTTCTTAGTTTTCTTTAAAAAGTAGCCTAAGAATTTCGTTAGGTCCTTTATAGTCTTTATTTTAGCGTCTACTAAGTAGAACTACTACTTTATAATATTATATTTATTTATTACTTTATTATAAGCGTCTAGGTCCTTCTATATATTATTAACAATAAGGTAGAAGCTTATAGAATTGTAGCCTAAGTAATATAATATTAGAGACTATATTAAATTATCTAGATTATTACGAATAAACTAAATCTTCTTCTTATTAGTTAAGTAAAACTAAGTATCTTCTTCTAGAACGTTTAATACTTAAT
Organism: Microthyrium microscopicum; assembly: GCA_010405405.1. NCBI lineage: Eukaryota > Fungi > Ascomycota > Dothideomycetes > Microthyriales > Microthyriaceae > Microthyrium > Microthyrium microscopicum. Next base: position 938,003 of record MU004240.1, on the reverse strand, counting down.
CTTTCTACTAATAGTATTTACTCTTATCCTTACTATTATACTATTTAACTATATAATAAGATTAACTAATATATAGAGTAATGTTATTTAAGGAATTAGACTCTACTTCTAAGAAAGGTAATATAAAATATATTTATACTAGGTTAAGTTAAGTAACTATAAGTTAATATAGTATATTACTAAGTAATTTAGCATCTTCTTTATCTCTTAGGCGTATAAAAGCTAGTATATTATAAAGTTTTATAAAGATTAGAAGATCTTATATTTACTACTTTATAGTATAAAGACGTTAAGTAAGGGATTTATTTTTAGTATTAAGGTTTATAATAGTAGTATTCTAAAGTTATATCTACTTATAATATTCTTAGAGTTATTTTATATAATATACTAACTCTATTTTTATAAAAGTAGTATAGTTTTCTATTACCTAAATATTATGCTATAGTTAATAATAATTAGAAATAAGTTTATAATAATTAATTATACTAATCTAAAGTCCTTTAACTTTTAAGAAGAGCTTATCTACTTCTACCTTATAGTTAACTATAAAGCTTTTTAGGTTATTTACCTTATTCGTAAGATCTTAGATCTCCTTTAAAAACTTAGCATTTTAGATATTACTCTTTTATAATTTATTATAGTAAAATTAGTAGTATACTACTATAGCTTAGTTTATAACTAAGGTAGCGTAAATTTAATTAAATAAAAGTTAAGAATCTTTCTATATAACTTCTTACTTTAGCTCTTAAGTATTATAAATTAGATAGTAATCTTTAAATACCTTAGTAATAAGATTAAGTTCTTAACGATAAAATAGTAGTAATAAGTTTAAGAAACCTTCTAGTATAGCTACTTTTAGATCTTTATAAACTTATATCTAGAGAGGGCCTTAGAAGACTTAAAAGAATATAATACGTACTATATTATTAACTACTAGGTAATTATTTTAGAAAGCTAAAGGGACCTCCTTATAACTATTATTTTAGAGCTATATTTCTTATAACTAGACTAATATAGTAGAATAGATTCCTTTAAATATCTTTCCTTTTTTTGCTTCTTATACGTTCTTATAAAAAGCTAAAGGTATTACTAGAGTAATTAGTTCTACTAAGAGCGTAGTAAACGCTATAGTTTTAATTAGTTATAAGAGTTTACTACTAAATATGTACTAAATAGGTAATAAGATTAGCTTCTAGTTTACTTAGCTATAAGTAGATAAGTTAGAGAGTAAGAGATTATTATCTTTATTAGAATTAGTATATAATAGCTAGCGCTTACTCTTTTCTTATTAAGAGGTCTAAATAGTAGCTTATATAGAGTCTTATATATTTATTACTACTTTCTTTATAAATAAGCCTTTAGGATCTTAATCCTAATAGTAGCTAATAACTAACGTATAGTAGCTATAAGAAGAGCCTAGAACTATTTCATCTTAGCGTTAAGAAGATATAAACTATAATTAAGAGTAAGTAGTTACGTTAAGGCCTAAAGGCGCTAAGGGAGAAAACTCTTTAAAAGGGTCTATAGTTTTATTAATAAGTAGTTACGTAGAAGTAATAACGAGTAATAACAATTAGATAATTTCTTAATTACTAGGGATGGATAAGTTAATAAATTAAGGGTAATTAAAATGTAGGTTAGTAGTATAAAGAGAGGTAGAAGGATAAAGGTTCTATATAGCTAAGTAGAGAGGTTCTAAGAGCTTAGACTATTATAAGATCTAGGTGTTTACGTTAAATACCTTATTAAAGACAATTAATTAGTATTTTTTAGAAGGTAGTAAAGATATGCTACCTAACTATATTAAGGAGTTTATAAGTAAGAACGCGCGTAAGCTATCTCTTAAGTATAGGTCCTAAAATCTAAGAGCGCTAATCCCTAAAGATAAATGTATAAATAATTTTAAAGTTGATTTTTAGGTTTAATAGGTACGCTAGATTATATAAAGATTTAATAGGTACGTAATTAAGCAAAGGGTAGATAATATTTAATAATTTAGCGTATAAAGGAAGAGAGAGAAGTAGAGTAGAATCTACGCTAAAGGAAGAAGAGGGTAATGCTTAGAAGATCCTTAGGGACGCTAGTCCTAATTAGGACTAGCGCCGCTAGATCTTTATTTAAGATCTAGCTTAATACTAAAGCTATTATACTTTAGTAAGGAATCCTTACAATATCTTTTTCTATAATTCTACTATAATTACTTATATCTATAATAGCTTATAATAATAATTCTACTTTTTTCTTAGATAAAGAGCGTATAGTTAATAAAGAAGATAACTTATTAAGTAACTTATTAAGTAATTTTAGTTACTTAAACGTTTTAGAAGAGTTAGAATTAGGTTAGAATTTTAGCTATAATAAAAATAGTAATAAAGACTAGTTACGCTCTTACTTAGCTACTATCTTTTATAATGCTTATAAGCATTAATAAAGAATTCTAGTAGAATTCTACCTTATTGTTCGTTAGTCTTTAGTATCTTTTAGCTTTATTTAGAAGAATTATAAAGAAATTCTTTTATTTACTAGGTAGCTATAGTTAGCTACCTTTATTAGAAAATTAAAGTTTGCTTTAATAATATACTTATATTCTTTATATTTTAAGTTTATATAAACTATATTAGAATTATATAGAGTATCTTTAATTATAAATATATATACTAAAGTTAATTAATATATACTAAGTATTTTAAAATAGGTTATAAAAAGTTAGTAGAATTATAATAGAATTAATTATTAGTAATATAATTTAGGTTCTCTAAATAGCTTAGTAGTATTATACTTTCTTCTAATTTAGGCTCTCTATAGGAAGTAATTTAGGTTTAGGAACTTTAAGGGTTCTAGAGTCTAAACCTGCTAAGCCTATAGAGAGGCGTTTTAGCGAGCCTAAATCGCTGCGTCCCGGAATCTCATGACTCTGATGAGTACGAGAGCTCAGGTTCAAGCTGATCGAGGCTATAATTCCCCCCAAAAAATTCATCAAAGTCCCACAAAAAGGTTGTGTCTGTGTCTAGAATAGCAAGGCTTGATTCCGATATTATATATGGCCCCTTATGGTTCCCAGGCCAGTGCCCCTCACACCCGCTTTTGCTAATAGGCCAGAGTGCAAGGCAGCGAAAGTTTCAGCAGCACTCTGATCAAACTTGCTGCCAACTTCTGCTGCTATAAACTGCTGCTCATTGGTACTGTAGTGCTTTTGCTTCAATTTTCATCTTCCTTCCAACGCACCTTCCCATCACCACAAGCTCCTTCCGTTTATTTCACAAACACGTGTCACGGATTATTGCCATCTTGATCGCTCCTTCCTTCATACCCCTCCAACCCCAGCTGTAGTGCGTGCACGCCAGACCTGACGTCTGAACGCCAACTACATTCCAAAAAGCTACCTTCCATCTCATACCTAAAAGATCCAATTGCCCACCTCCACAACTGCGTTTCTCTTCCTTTGCGCGCACCTAGCTGCCGCCTGATCACTCGTTAGGAGCCATCCAATATGGCCTGGCAACCTTCCGACGAGCCTTTGCGCCAGCTCGCGCAATATCTCAAGGATTCGTTGAGCGGACAGGACAAGACTGCCCAGAAAAATGCCGAAATAGTAAGATCATATACGGGCTGGTTCATAATCAGTGAACGCCATACTGATTGAGGTCTACTTCTAGATGTTGAAGCATGCGAAGGCTTCGCCCGACTTCACAAATTACCTTACCTACCTGCTGGCCGCATCGAACCAACCTGCCGCTATAACACTTCCGCGAGATTCCTATGATATAGCTCGAAGCGCAGCTGCAATCACTCTCAAGAACACCATCAAGTCGGACTACAAAACAATACCAGACGCAAGCAAGCAATATATCCGAAGTGTAATAATTCAAGGCCTACAGGACTCTTCTCCACAAATTCGCAACTATTCGGGCAGTGTCATTACAGAAGTGGTTCGGCAAGGTGGAATTCTGGCCTGGCCTCATCTTCTTTCCGATCTTTTCACGCTATTGGACAATAAAGATGGCACATTTTCCCAGCAGACCCAAGAAGGAAGCATAGGGGCACTGCTAAAGATTTGCGAAGACAACAAGCGGGCGTTGGATAGAGAGTACAACGGCGAACGACCCCTAGGCTTCATATACCCAAAGCTCTTAGCGCTTACGACGAGTCCAATTCCGAAAGTTCGAGCCACCGCCTTGTCATGTATCAACGTCTTCTTACCCGAAAAACACCCGATTGCAATGGCCTCATTAGCCCAATTGCTCTCAATACTGTTCAGTCTGGCCATGGATCAAAGCAACGAAGTACGAAAACAAGTTTGCCGCTCGTTACTTCATGTAGCAGAAATAAGTCCGGAGAGCATCATCCCGAACCTCGAAGGTCTTGTTAACTACACGCTCACCCAGCAGAAAAACACTCAAGATGATGAATTGGCTTTGGATGCTGCTGAGTTCTGGATATGCTTGGGTGAAGACGAGAGAATCGTTCCGCATCTACGGCCATATCTGGCGAGTATTGTCCCAGTATTGCTAGAAAGCATGGTGTACAATGAAGAAGAGCAACTGCGATTGGAATCCGACTACGATAATGCCGACGAGGATGATCGAGCAGAAGACATCAAACCGACCTTTGCTACTGCTAAGCCGACCAAAGGCGCAGGAGCATCGAATGGCCAGGAACAGGAATCCGGCGCAAATGGAGCAACGGACCCTGGAGAAATGAGCGAAGGCGAAGTTTCAGACGATGACGACGATCCCTTTGACGATGAAGATGGTGAGGATAGCTGGACTCTAAGAAAATGTTCTGCCGCTGCTCTGGACGTGTTTGCATCATACTTTCATGATCCAGTATTTGAGGTCACGCTGCCTTACTTCAAGCAGCACCTCGTTCATGAAGATTGGCCATACAGAGAGGCTGCTGTACTTGCATTAGGAGCGATTGCTGATGGTTGTATGGATGCCGTGCAGCCTCATCTTCCGGATTTGACACATTACCTTCTCACACTACTCCAAGACAAAGAGCCGGTCGTCCGACAAATAACGTGCTGGACCCTTGGTCGATACTCAGGATGGGCCTCCCAGCTTGACGATGCTGGTCGCCAACAATTCTTTGAGCCCATGATGGATGGAATCTTACAACGGATGCTGGATAGCAACAAGAAGGTCCAGGAATCCGCAGCTTCTGCCTTCGCTAACCTCGAGGAGAAGGCTACGAGCCAGTTGAAACCATATTGTTCAGTCATAATTCGCCAATTTGTCAACTGCTTTGCCAAGTATAAGGATCGCAACATGTTTATATTGTACGACTGCGTCCAAACACTGGCCGAACACGTAGGGCCAGAACTCTCCGAGCCAGATTTAGTAAACACATTGATGCCAGCACTCATAAACCGCTGGAACAAGGTCCAAGACCAGTCAAGGGAGATGTTTCCTTTGCTTGAATGTCTATCTTACGTCGCAAGCGCACTTGGAGACAGGTTTGAGCCTTTCGCAGAACCCATCTTTGGGAGATGTATCAAAATCATCTACCAGAACCTAGAAGATGCTCTTCAAGCGTCTCAAAATCCCGGCTTCGACATTCCAGAAAAGGACTTCTTAATCACCAGTCTAGATCTTCTCAGTGCGATTCTACAAGCACTGCCTAGCGACAAAAGCGCCATCTTGGTTCTTTCCTCTCAACCGAACATGTTTGAGATGCTAGTTTATTGCATGAAAGATGACAGTAACGACGTGCGCCAATCTGGCTATGCATTGCTTGGAGACTCAGCTGTTTATGTCTTTGAGCAACTGCGTCCTTATCTCCCGGAAATGCTGGGAGTGTTAATACCTCAACTGGATATGAATCAAGTGCAGTATGATGGCGAAGAAACCAAGTACTCAGTGGTTAACAACGCCTGCTGGTCACTTGGAGAGATCTGCGTTCGACAGAAGGAGGAGATGCGACCATATGTTGATGGATTGCTTGAAAAGCTGGCCATGATATTGTTTAATGACAAAGTGCCTGAATCGCTCAGCGAAAATGCCGCCATCGCCCTTGGAAGACTGGGACTCGGGTGTTCAGATCAACTTGCTCCGCATCTAGGACAAATTGCTCCCCATTTCCTCAAAGCACTCAGATCAATTGCGTGGACTGAAGAAAAGGTCGATGCTCTACAGGGCCTGTTGCTAATGGTCTCACTCAATCCTCAGGCTATGGAATCTTGTCTACTGGAACTATTTGTTGAGCTTTCAACAATACCTGAGCCAACAACAGTCAAGCCAATTTGGACGGATAAGCAACAAATGTTGGCAAAAGCAGTAAGTTGTGACCAAGCTCTGTTTCACATCAAAATCTCACCCTGATATAGATCGTCCTACAGTACAAGACTCTCATGCCTACTTTTGACCAGTTCATCTCCCAGATGCCCTCGGAGAACCAAAACAAGTTTATACGGATATACGTAGCGTAGGTATATTTCAGTAGTGACGTTTTCAGCACTTAGACCGTCTCTGTGCTCAATTCCATATTTGAGCCCATGGATCATTGTAATGATATGCATCATTGGCGTTTACTTCCCCAAGCGTGTGAGAGCGAACTCGACGGGATGAGAAAGTTTTTTGGGACAAGATGGGATGAATATTATGAGAGCGCAATGAATGCATAACTGAAGCGTCGTCGGCTCAATCTTTCCAGCTTGATGTATTACGAATCATTTGTAAGGCTTGTACATTTGCCTTTGTGTAGATTCAACATTAAAAGCCATAAATAGCGTTCAAAGACATCGGATTCATAATGAACTAGGCCGTCCCTGGCTCCTTATCAGATGCATATTATACCTAAATCTCGATTTACCTCTTGTTAAAAATATAAAAATGCCTAATTTAGGTCCCATGTCAACGCCCTTTACTTTCAACGACCCAGCTCACCTGGACAGATATATTGGCCGCTCGTCCTCAGGGACGGCCAATGCGATAGATTTATTTCCCATTTGCTCTTTGACGATCCGACAGCCGTTCCCTGCCACCGTGGCGAGAAAGAAAGATTTTTGGGGCGAAGAAGAATATAAGCTAAATTACGTGGTGTGGAGTCCGATATATTGGAGTAATGTTGGTTCAGATTTCGCACATACCTTACTACTGTCCCAGAGCTCGCATTCACTATTGCATTTGTTAGCTATGCGAAATTGTATTCTACCCCTTGTGTGGGGCGGGAATCAATTGCTGGGGCTCAAGTTTGCATGACTTTTTATCTTCTGAAAGAGCCGTTTGATCCGTTTGCTTTCTCACCTCTAGAAGCGGCCCTTTTGCCAGATTTCATGGAATTACATGGCCGCCGGCAAGTTGCGACCGAGATGCAACACTAGTGGAAGATCTGCTAGATTTCTGTAAACAGTGCTCTCCGCTGGCAGGTACCAGGGCGAGGCTCGCTCACCTTTTACCGCTTTGTCCATGATCGGTACCTTCCAAGGGTTTTGCTGACAGACGAGTCTTCTACTGGTTCGCCCGCGGACCCAGACCTTGGATGAAGGATCGGAAGGATTCATGGGGTTTTTTTGCTGGGGGTTACGCAGGTTTTTCTTTGCATTGTTTCTTGGTGAATATTGATCGACGACTATTTGCTTGATGCTGGTTTGTTGTTTTCAATGTCAGATGCGAACAGGGGCATTTGGCAAGTCATAGATTCGGAGCATGCCCCGGTCTGGGATAGGTGAGAGAGAGACTACATCGAAAAAATTCATCAGGTCAGAATGAAGCTAGAGTAGGTTCCTAGTAGCAGATGTCCTGGTGATCTACCTAGAAGACGGGGAAGTTGTTATCTAGCGTCACAACTGTTTTGAAATTATAGAGGCGGACGATGACAAGTCGGGCCTAACAGGTACGAATAAGTTTGGAAATGGGGGCCCTGGAATCTATCACTTATAACGAATTTCTTGAGAATCTGAAAGGTCGTTACACTTGATCAGGTCACTGTTATCAACGTCAGGATATGTCTTATTGCCAACGTTAACTCCCAGAGCATTGCCCTAGGAAGATTCCGTTTTGAGCCGGTAACTACCGTCCGGACGATCTTGATTGCTCACTACCGCCCGGACGATCTTGAATGTTGCGGGTTCGGCCATAGTAGTAAAGTATTGGTTTGGACGGCAGTATTCGCAAGCAAATTGAACAGGGATGGGAGATGACGAGTTTTGGAAAGCGATCATATGCCCAGCATCATTCGGTTGTGTATCAATGAGCATGGATGAGTTTGCTGGGCTCTACATTCGCGGCTATCTGTCTGAGCACAAACTGCCGATATTAGCAATGTTTTTGGAGAATTACAAGTACGAGTTGCTATCTACAAAGCCCTTTTTGATGGGGCCTGCTTACAGACTAGCTTTACAGCAGATCTTGTGCAATTTTGACGTTTTGGAGGAAGTGCGGACCGGCTGGCCGAAAGCGGGTTGACGATAAGTTGGAGGTATCGAATACGAAGATACGATTCAAAATGCTTCAATCGCTCCATGGACCTGGTGATGGGTTTTGTCAGGGACACAGTACGAGAAGCGGGGAGACCGACTGACTGGAACATTTCCAAAGAACAGAATTGAGATTTAACCATCTTTTTTAAACATCGTATTCGAGAGCAAGTCGGAATGAGCGATGTGATCCTATATATTGATATCGTGTTGTTTTCAATAATGAGGGTGCCCCTGTAGCATTTAAAGATGTCCCTCGTAGAGCAGAGTCGCAGAAAGCGCCTTGCTCTATGCTGGCGAGGCTACAATCCGGGGAAGACTTTGACAGAGACAGATACAGACCTTAGAACTCATGCAGATACAGACCGTAAAACTCATGGTGATTGGACCTCCAAGGGAATTATCTCTTGCTCCAGTCGACCCTAGGACCTAAAAAGGAAGAGGTAGCGAGGTTCACAGAATTTTGGACTACGACTTTGATAGGGAAGTGGGTTTGAATTGATAATGATTAGATCAAAGATCTCCATATCTTGACAATTGTTTTCCACGTACTCGGAAGCCAATGGTAAGATTGTCAATGGCTGATAAATTTAGCTATCATACGAATCTTGCCTTACGACAGGGCCAGGAGAGATTTATACTGTTTTCTGGATCCAGAATGCTGGCCAATACGATCAAAAAGGGAGAGATCTCGGTTAGCCCCGAGTGGGTCGGCTTCAGGCACCATCTTCAGAACTGACATATTGTTAGCGATCAAGTTTATGGTACAATCTACCTCTATCTTTCTGCGCGTAGGAAAACAAATACCTGACGTGGGAGGTACAGGCCACGCTATAAAAAAGAAACGGTGAATAGAAGGCTTCTAGAAGAGTGTCATACAGCGCGCAGAGAACTGAGCTATCGAGATTCTAAGCCAACCATTCACTAAATGATATCTCCCCTGCATTTGGAAGGATTTCTGCTGGATTGAGATATGGCAGATTATGCCTCGTGGGGTGCAGACAGAAACAATGCAGGTGTGGTGACAGACAGTCCAGATAATGGTTACGGCACTCCCTCCTCAGAATATCAAGGTAGACCTGGACAGAAACAAGAAGAACACTGCAAGGAGTTGACTGTTCAGAAGATTTGCCAGATACCAGTCCTGCCAGGCATTGACAAGAATTTGGTCGGAATCAGCTCCGGTTCCTGCCCTCATAGGCTCATTGAAGACAAGGTCCAAGGAGCCAACTTACAGTTCAGAGAAAAGGAATAGATTCAGTGATTTGCGACCAGGGCTTTTGAGCAAATTGAGACGAATGAAGGCAAGAAACGGAGAGTAATGTCATGTTAAGAGTGGAGGAGTAGAGGCAACGAAGCAGTGGAGTGTGGTCAAGCTCAACGCCAGAGGGATAAAAATAGACATTGGCTTCGGCAACGCTAAATTAGTGCGGTGCATCGCCATGTCAGTCCACTTTCAGTGGGGAAATATGCTGTTAGTGGTCAGGCCAGTTTAGAATTAGAGGCCCTTTGTGCTCCTTTTACGCCCCCAATCCAATAAAAGTTTGCCCCTGATGATTTATCATTTGCCTTGGTATGTCATAGTGTGTCATCCACGACATGACATAACACAAACAGTCAAAAGGATTATGTTCTTCAATCCATTCGAGCAAACTTAGGCTAGATCGTGGTTTCATCAGTTGATGAGACGCACGCTGGTGGTGGCTTACTCCGTACTCTATGGTAGGAGAATGCCAACATTGCAAGTATTCAGGTACGCTCAACGCGACTGTACTTCGCGCCTCCATACAAGCTGCGGAGTAATTTCCGGAACTGCTTTCCGAGAATCGCTTGAGCCACTTTCGTCTGACCCCATTCATTGAATACTCTACTTGAGGACTGCCACTGAGCGGTAGCAGCACCGATTCAGAGAAACAAGTGCCGTTAGTTCATGACTCTTGAAATGCTGCCAGGACAGGGAAGCTAACTGCAAGGCATGGTCCGACAACTTGTTTACCGTTGCTTTGAATGGTATGCTGGTATGCATGTATTTTCGTTATACTGCAAAACTTGGGTTTAGTAACGCCTAAAACCATTCTGTTTTGTAGCCATCTCAAAGGCTCCGGTTGGATCTTCATCTCCCTTGAGGCGGAACTTTTCTAAATCTTAACCAAAAGAGGTGTTTGCACGCGCTGGTTAATGTTACATGGTATTTTCGAAGGAATGGTAGGATCTTTTTGATCATCATTGGAATGGGACTTGGCGATTTTAGCTGTGTGGACACTGGAGCTACCGCTGCATGCGGAGTTGCAGACTAAATGCACCTGCCATGCATTTGCTATTTTTGGTTTTGTAGTCCTTTTAGTGCAACCTCGATGTAACGATCTTCAATATTTGTCGCTTACCCTTCCTATGGAGGGAAGCATGTCGCGCTTCCGTAGCTTCCAAGGTTGACACTCCATGTTAGTAACTTGTGCTCAAAGACCCAAGTTGCAAAGGATCTTTGGACAATTGGCCCAATGTTCCAACAAAATACCTAGAGGTTGTACCACATGTGCCCACGCGATCAGGGAGATAATAATAGAACTGGGTGCGTGCCATCTCGGTAGAGGCGCCGCTACTACTGACACTTTGAACGTGCGCAACCCAATATTTGCGCGAAACACTACCAAAAGAAGGTTGACGTTGAGCAGAAAAAGGAGGCTCCGAAAAGAAAAAGAGGCAGCTTTTCTCGCTGACCTGTTCAAGAAAGCTATCACATCGGCCGACGGCATGTCAATTGATAAATGTGCAGACGAGCGGCAATTCTGACATACAGTGATGACATAAGTTGACATTTGTTGATTGCATTCCATTTGTAGCTAGCTTCTCGTCTGAAGAACGCCATGCAAATAACATTATTGAACACTGATCCTTATGTACGTGGAAAGTAAAGAGAACCAAACAAAGTCATGCGTAAAAATCTGTCAATGATAAACGGGACAAGAGATCTTGAAGCCAACGGTGTATGTGAGTGTTCTACCTCACCTGCAAATCTTAAAACTATAAACAGACATGAAAGGAATGTAAAGTATAGGTGAACGAGTAAATGATATATCTACCTACTGTAATAACTTTTACATAGCGTGCGTAAGACTAGCGAGCGTGGTGCCTGGATTCAAAGAAGCGCTAGTATCAATTGGCTAATTGGTCTCGACCGTTGGAACAATACTGGACCTGTCAGGGAAGTGCACATGGAATAACCCGGAAGCGAGGCGGAAGTCTAGGAGAATTAGTCGATCAATTTGTACTTTAAAGCCATGATCCACGACAACGACCCTCAACTTCTCGGTAGAGGTAGGGCTGGAGTCGGCTGGCCAGTGGCTAGAATAGTCAAGTCACCTCCGATGGGATATAATAATTCCATATCAAAATCATGAATAATCTCGGTGCTAGAGAATGAATCAAAGCAACGAGCCGTAGGACTACGCAACGAGATAGAGTAGGGCGTCAAAGAAAGGTCCTCGTTTGGTTACGTATGTTCGCTTGCTTGGCCGTCTTTGGCCCTGAGATGAATCGCCTGGCCGTGCAGAGTTGAGGAGCTCTTGGACCAGACAGGCTCGTGGGCTCTCAGCTTCCGCAGCATCAGGCAGACAGTTGATCGTTCATGGATCGATTGACAGCTTGATTGACCATGGGCCGGCGGGTGGCTTGTCCCAAAATGCTCAGGTCAGGGCTGTGCACCAAATGGTCGTTCCATGCGGGCAACGACAGGGTCTTGCGGATTGATTAACAGATGGATATTACCCAATTTTGACAAGTCAACAGTCCAACGTCGGTTCAAGGTTATGATGCAGCTGCATCTTAAAATGCAAGCCCGTGTGGTCGGATCCTGCACTGGTGTGTTGACTTAGGATAGGGACTGGAGTATGCAAGCCGACGGACAGATGAAGCGAGGCCAACTGCGGGTTTGTACTTTGGGATCTTGGAAATACCAGCTTGGTGGTCTGTCTGTGAGTTTGTGACACTAAGAATCGTGGTTAGACTCCTGTCCTATCTGGCGTGTCTTCTGAAGATGAGGAATTCAATCATACATGGTGGCTTCAGGGTTCAACTCTTCAGCAATTCGCAGCATCCACGACAAAGCAGCACACCATGGCCATCACGACGGTGACTGACTGGAATGACGGTCCGCTCCTTGTCTGCCACGGCGTTTGTGGGGTTGGCAGCATGGCTTGGTTTTGGTTCACACCACAGCGACCACACGCGGCTGAATGACTCTCCAAGGATTCTTTAACTAATCCCCTCTCCTTCAGACTTCCCACCCCCCCGTTGGGATCTTTATTATTGCTTTCGCCTATGAAATCATTTCTTGCTGAACCCCCAGTTCCCACCGCGACCATTTCGCGTCTTGTTGTTGATCATCCGGCACTGTCCCATTCTCTATCCCATGTCTATGCCTCCGTAGTTAGACTTGGCCATTCTTCTTCCAGCCCTGCTCACACTACTGGACTCCTGCGACCATGTCTAGACTTGGTGCCATGCTCCGTGGTAAATATCCCCCGAAACATTAATGATGGCGCACAACACATTGACCCCTTCACCATTCCCCCTGTCCCCCATTCATCACATCTTCAAAGCGTTTGGGTTGTGGACCGACTGGCCTAACCACAGCCGGTCAACGGTGGCTGAACGTTGGTCCTGCAGCAGAGCTGTCAGCCCGCTCGGCTGCGTGCGGAGCGTTGAATGTAGTTTTATTTTAGTAGGATTGTGACACTGAGGCTAAGCTATACGAGAAATCGGGGTTGGAGAACTCTGGTGCTGCTTTGGATGGACGCTTCTGCTGGTTGCTGGCTGGCGGTGACTGACCAACCAGTGGCAATTCGAGCCGTGTCATTCTGAATTATTGGAGCTGCTGAGGATGGACTCTGTCGGTCCGCCCTCTAGTTTCGACTTATTTCTCCTTGGTCATAGCTCTGTCCGTGGCCTGCTTCTATTAAAGGTAGTCCGTACCGTATACTCATTCCTACTAGCATATGCGTCTCCAGTCCGGTTATCCCCAGCTGTAACTTAACGTCCCAAAAGGAAAATCACTGACCCCGTCCATCCCCCCACAAGCAAGGCGATAGGTCTGACATGTACCTATGCGTTCAGTTTCGCAAGATATTACTTCTCTGTCCACAGCCTCGTCCTGTTCTCTTTGGGTTTAACTCCCTGCATACACGTTCCGCCATTCGTTAACATTTCTTACCTACCTGCCTGTTCCGTCTTCTTCTCGATACACCATCTTTTGTATTCTTCAAGTTTGAAGTGAGCACTTCAAACTTCTCATGTACAGAACAAGGCACCACTGGTTTGACAAATAGCTTTACGCTTTCGACACATCGTATTCTACTCTGCGCCTCTCGAGTTCTAATCACCACGCTCGGCAATCTTACGGCCCTTCCCGTCATCTAAGCCTCTTCATTGACGTCTTTCATGCTCAAAGAACACGAGCAGCAAGTGTGCTAGGTAGTTGCTAGCAATAGCCTTGTCATATGAAACGGCGGCCTATTGGGAATATCTCCTCCTAAACAAGTTTAGTACTCCCAACATCATCAGATTTCTCACTTCAGCGATCGTCTACTACCGGGTCCGAAATCCAAAGGAGCTTGATTTGCTTTGATCCAGAATTTCCTTTGAGCACTCAAATTCAATGGCTGGTCGTGGTGGAGGACCTTCACGTCGCAGGTAAGCTTTAGCAATAGCCTTACGAGTGTACTTACATCCTGCTAAACGGACGCAGTCATACTAAGTCCAGAAAGGGCTGTAAAACATGCAAGCGGAGGCATATAAGATGCGATGAGACATTTCCGCAATGGTAAGGATAACTCAAGTCCTCTACGCTGTTGCTGACAAGTTTATAGCCGCAACTGTACCAAGCACCAGGTGAGGTGTGACTACATGGACCTTCCACCAGTTGTGGATGAAGGGTTGCGAATATCTACGCAGACTGGATTGAATTGGACTTCAGAGATTGAAAGGGCTGTTGAGGTATGGAGGCAAACCGATCAGTTTCCATTTCCAGAGCTGGATATCTTCCCACAACCTCAAGTCAAAACTGCTTCTCGCAACGAAGCAAGATTACTTTACCATGTTTGCTCCATTTTGAACGGGCTACTCAGTAGTCGAACGGCCAAACTTGCTCTTTGGACAAACATAATGCCCAAGTAAGTTAACTATATTGACAGTTTTGTTTCTTGTACTACAAACTAATCATGTCATCAAGGTGCTTAGCAGTCGCGGCTAACCATGACTTTGTCATGCACGCTATCTACGCTTTCTCAGCTTCGCATATGGCATGGGAGACGCAATCGAACGATGCGCGTGTACTCGCCAATGATTATGTCGGTTTAGCTACTCGAGGGCTTCAAGACACGCGTGCGAAGTTTTCCAAGACCAATGCGGATGGTATCTTGGCTGCGAGCTTGATCTTATCATGGCTTCAAAATGACTGGTAAGTGTAGCCACTCGGATTGAAGCACATCAGCACTAACTGTTTCTAGGAAAAACTGGGCTCAATCAATGTCGGGCTTGAAGACAGTACGTCTTCGGGATCCACTGCAACTATGAATACTAATTATGTCCTAGGTTATACATGTCATGCAGCGATTTCGTCCCGAGTCCGTTTTCGAGGAATATCTTTCCCAAAGTCCAATTGACCCTTTGCAAGGCTTCAACAACGAAAGCGCTTTCCAGGTGACAGCAGAAGACCGCCGTGAAAATGGAAACACGATACAGACTATCCACGCTGCATTTCACAGGTTACAGACATCTGTGTCCCAGCCTCCAGAAGATACCAAATTAGTTGATCAAATGCGAACCTTGATGGACTCGCTACGAAACTCTCCGCCCGCTCAAACGCCAAAAGAGCAGTTTGACCAATTATACCATTTGCGCAAAATGCTTTTCTGGCTACCAGTCAATCTACTCTCGTCTCGTAGAGGAGACATCCATACTCTTTTGGTGCTATCGCATTTCTACGCAGCTGCTCTTCTCCTGGAACGAGTCTTTCCAGACGTTGGAGCACCATTTCTAGCATCGCATGCTGCAAATCCACTGACTGAAATCATTAACATTATCCAGACTTGTCAAGCCACTCAACAATACGACACGCTTTCTCAAACGGCGGCGGTACTTATGGACTTTCCTCGAGATGCTTTGTCTCGCTTTAAAAGTCGGCGGGAATGGGCTCAGCAACAAGCATCGCTACATTCTCCAGTCGGACAGCCGTTTGCAGAAAACATGGGCCTTGATTTGATCACACAATTAGCCGATCAGCAGGCTCATACTCCCAGCCTTTCCCCAGCTTTTGCATCGACAACGATACATATGACTCCACCACCTATCTCCACGAACCTCCCGAGATCGCCGTTTCTGGAAGTGCCTGGAAGTGCAGTTGGTAGCGCAGTTGACGGATTTTACAAACCTTATACGCCTACTACATCATATCAGACTACCCCGACCTCAGCATATGGAAATTCACCCCTGATTTCCCCTGGCTTCAAGTCAGAGCCAGATAGCGCAACGTATCAGCTTCCTTTACCAGACTTTCACCATGCGCCTCGAGCCGCAGTAGACTTTGGAGGAATGGGAGTGTCGCCAATCTCTCCGTATGGGAGTGCATTAAATTCAAGCAGTGCCGGATATCTAGGAAGCACTGGAGGCATTGCCGGCGGGTGCGTGGTCCCTACGGCCGTTTGGACGTGACAAGATGTTGTTTTCCATCATCCAGCTAAGACGAAAACCAGGGCTGGCACATTACAACAGCATCCTCATCCTCATTCTCATCCAACTTCCCATCATCATCAACAACAGCAACAGCGACATCAACAACAGCAACAGTTGCAACACGATGCACAACATCAGCCTGCTAATACAAATTCAACCAATGATAGCAGTACCAGCAGGGGTACATTGAATTAGCTATCAGGAACCATCGAACGAACATCCGGCAATCCGGCACGCATATTGATTAGGATTGATCTCCAGGGGATCTACTGCTGCTTCCTTTCGCTTGTCTATGCTGTATAGACATTATCTTATATTGTGAGTTTATAGGGGCATTTATCATCAGGCTGGCGCTGGAAGGGTAAAACAAGGGCTAGGAGGCTATATTTCCTATATTATGATTAATGATGGGCAACAGCGGTGGCCTAGCGATGTCAGCTTTGGACCAGGCACGCGCGCGGGGATATCTGATTTGCTCGGATTCTTTTTCTTTTGTATTTTCCTTGTAACATATCGCTTAGCGTTTTCTCTTTATCCCTGATGTTTTCTGGTTCATCTGGTCCATCTCGTTCACATTAGCGCATTGGATTATGGTTCTTCTTGTACTTTCATGTTGGATGACAAACGGTAGGCTTTTTAAATATTCTTATGTCACGAATTATCAGAGCTGTTGATTACTCAACTTTCGGGGTAAAAAGAGGGTCCATCTCATTTCACTTTCGATCTCGGGAATATCTCTTCGACTTATAGCTGTGTCCGTAGGCGAGGTGGAAGACCGTCAATTCCGGAGAGTGAACTCGTTGTTCCCAAAGTACATTCCCAGTGTTTACCGGGCATGGAATATAGGTCATAAGTGGACAATGCTGGTATATACCGAACCGGAGACGAGGTTGTGAGCAGCTTGGACACGTTTGACGGAAATCTCCTTGAAATGTCCAGAAACCGTCTATATACGGCCAGGGCCTTGATCTTAGAAGAGCCCTGGAGGCTCCGAATGTCCAGGAAGTAACTTACCAAAGAAGATCGACCATCTCTTTCTCATATACCCATACCTACATACTAGTGGTTTAAATCCTACACCGAAAATTCTAACTACAAGACTTTGAGCCAATACCACATTAACAAGCAAGACCAGAGCACACAGTGACAACAGGCTGTTTCTGGCGCAAGTCTGCTTTGTTGACATGTTGTTAGAGATTTGATGGCTTGTTCCGTCTTTGATTCGCATATAAAGTAGTGATATGCGGCTCCTGCTCCTCGGTACCTGGCGAGTTACTCAAAACCGGGTACCTATCAGAGCATAAGCACGATTAATGAGGCGATCTTATGCTTGCTGCGTCATGTTCTAGGATCCAGGGTATGTACGTGAGTTTTGATTCCGGAAGGATGTTCTGGAAGAACGTTTGATCGGCTCTAGTCCAGATTGAGAGCGGAGTTGGACCGCATTGATGTCAAGGAGATGCAGATGCTCGAGGCTTTGAGCGGTCACTGCCGCTTTTGATACGGAATTTTCCTCTTGTGGTAATAGGCGGGCATAAGCAGGCTGGGAAGCACTGCATGAGAAAGAGATGGCTCGGTATCGAGTGCTTTATTTGCCATAGCATAGAGGGCGTTCACATCTTACCGCTTTATCGAATGCGATGGCAAATATAGCAACTTGTACTGACTGGACTCTGGAGGTGATTGGAAGCCATCAGCGTTGATGGGGAGCGTGCCATTTTATTTTGCTAGGTCGATGGCAGGACACGCTTTGCAGGGATCAGGGGAGCTTCAATTTCCAACCTTCCAATTCCACTTCAACCACTAAACATCATCAATCAAATTCATCACCGCCAATAATTTGTTACCGAATTCTCCACAATCTCCGCAACCGAGATCCGACGGATTGAGTCCTCATCTAAATCTTCTGCTTTGCGGCTGCATATCTCGTACTCGGCACACCACTATGTCTGGTGGATGGAATACGATTGAGAGCGATGCTGTGCGTCTACCGTACCCTTCCCTCGGTGCTCTCTGTTATAGGCGCATAGACTGACAACTTGTTGTGATCTACAGGGCGTCTTTACCCATTTACTAGAAGGTCTCGGAGCCAAGGGTGTGCAGTTTGAAGAGCTTGTAAGCTTAGATGCTGACAGTCTTCATTCACTTAGGTCTGTTACATCGCTATCTCGCCACGAGCGGAATACTGAAACTCAACAGCCCAATCTATGGCGTAATATTTCTCTTCAAATGGGTCTCTTCAAAGGCGACCGACAACAAACCAGAGGATGGCACTTTTGACACAGAAGCAGCAGAAAATATCTTCTTCGCTCAACAAGTCATCCAGAATGCATGTGGGACTCAGGCTCTGCTAAGCGTGCTTCTCAATATACCCGACGTTGATATCGGCGCCCCTCTGCGTGAATTCAAAGACTTCACTATAGCCTTTCCTCCAGATGTAGGAAACAATCTTATTCTTCCATATTCACTTCACATGCTAACCATATGACCAACAGCTTCGGGGCGAGACTCTATCTAATTCCGACCTAATCAGATCGGTGCACAATTCGTTCGCACGAGCTTCACCCTTCATTGACGAAACTCAGCGCACTTCTACTGACTCAGATGACGTCTATCACTTCATCGCATACACATCAGTAAATGGCATTCTATACGAGCTTGATGGCTTAGCACCAGCTCCTATATCACATGGCGCCTGCTTACCCACTGAACTTCCCGACAAAGTTGTCCCCGTTCTACAACGGCGGATCAACCGTTACCCTGAAGGTGAGATCCACTTCAACCTCCTAGCTATGATCAGAGATCCTCGGATCCGCGCAAAGGAGATCGGTGATGTGGAGACGCTACATATCGAGGAACGAAAGCGACGCGAGTGGGTGTGGGAGAACTCACTGCGGCGCCACAATTTTGTAGGCTTCGTTGGCGACTTGACCAAGGGCGTGGTGAAGGCCAAGCAGGCAGAGGGCGATGATAGCTACAAGTCATGGATTGAAGGAGGTAAGAAGAAGTCGGAACAACGTATGAAGGTACTGCGGGCGGCGAGTATGAAAGAAGCATAAATTTCATTACTGGCTGGCTAAATACGGGCTGGCATAATTACAAGAATAAGTCTGACATTTATACGTGCGCTTGACATGATAGGAGCGAGATACATTGGTCGTACGGGGGTATATTGAAACGGAAATGGCTGGAAAGTTCTACAGGAAGGGGCGTTAACAGGAGTGGGTAGGTAGGTAGAGTAGCGTCAATTGAGCGTACGGGGCATATCAGACTGGAATAGAGGGATAAATCTTCTCAAGTACTGGGTCTTGACCTTCGCCCGACGGCTGAGCTTGAGCGGATTGTTGTCTGGACTCGTTGGATAATGGCAGCATTGCTGAAGCTTGTGGTTCGGAGTTCTCTGGCTCCAAGACTTCGATCGGCTCTTGTATCTGGAGCTTGACATCATCTGGGACTATGGCCTCGGCAACTATTGGACGTGCAGAGGTCAAGTTCTGCGATGTTGAAAGCTGTGGGACTTGATATTCCACGACAGGTGAAATTTGGGCCGACGGTAATGTTGGTGCCAGTGTAGGTGGTAATATAGCATTGCTTGACCCAGTCTTTGACACAAGTGCCATTCCAAGGAACAGAACGACAACTGACATTATGAATAGAGCAATATTTCGTCGGTCTTGAGCCCACAGCATCACATAGCGCTGGAGTAAGCGACCAAGGGGTATGTCTTGAGCAAGGCGTTCCGGTTTTGTGGTAGCTTCGACGCTTGAAAGACTTTCATTGAGCAGCGGAATCGTCGAGATCTGGATAAGATCCGGTGGAATAATGGTTGAAGTAGTAGGAAGTTCTTTGCTGCCATCGCCGCTCGTAGAAACCGGGACTTGTATACTCTGCTCTCTCTCCGTCTGAAGCTTAACCAAGTCATCCTCAAGCTCATGAATTCGTTGAGCCGCTTCCTTGACATCCATCTGCAACATGTCAATTTGCAGCTCGAATTCGCGACGCTCCGTAGCAGATTTCTCCTCCTCTTTCGCTGCTGCCATTTCCATTGTCCGCTTGACTGAGCTCGACATCCACGGTGCAATCTCAACATCAACCCGCTCCATTTCTCGCCACGCCGCTGCCCAAGCACCCGCCCGCATCAGACCGTTTGCCGCATAGAAGTTGATTTCCCAGCGCTGACTTCCATGTCCTGCACCGCGGGAAGGCAGGTGCATGGGCTGCGCACAAGTATCGCAAACCGGATCTCGAGCAATCTCATCAGGTGCGCCATCCATCTCAGCATGCGCATAACTGCAAATTGTCTTCATTTCACCACCATCACCCACCGTCGATCGATCGTCTCCCATTTCTTCAGCCTCGTCCATTTCGGGGTCATAAAAATGTCCGCAGTCCAGCACGCGTGGTGGGACCAGTTCAAGCGCCTCCAACAGCCGCTCTTCCAGCATCTCATACTCATCACCAGGATGTGGCAATAACACGCCTCGCGCGACGACTTCATCGCTCAACTTCTCAGCCAGAAGCCTCAAGTTATCCTGCACATAGCGTGGCGCATGGGCTTCCAACAGCGAGCGCGAGTATCTCGTCTCTGCGCCACGCAGAACGCTGACATGCAGCAGAATCAGCGGTGGCCGTGACTCAGTGAAAGATGTCAAATTCGTAGTAGTATCTGATGGCGCGCGATAAAGTTTCGCGCCGCTATCAGGCCGATGGCGAAGATGCGACCCATGTTCCGGCTCAGACGTCGCTGGCTCGCTGTGCAAATCGTCACGTGGTCCGTACTTGTGCACTGCTGCGAGTGACCATTTCCGCGTATCAGAAAGGCTGTGTCGTGGAGATGCGACGGGCGATGGCGAGGAGAGTTGGATCGCGCGGACGGAGCTAGGAGATCGGAAAGCTTGTCGGTGCTTGCGGTGGATGTAAGGAATGTCGTCGGCTGGTAGAGAGGGTGGAATGGAGGAGATGTTTGTAAAGCCTGACTGACGGCGTGAAGGAGTTGTACGCTCGCTCGATGCGTAGGCTTTGTGGTGCGAGTCGTCTTCGTGATAGTCGGGGATGGGTAAATGCTGGTTCGCAGGAGCGGGAGAGGAAGTTGCGGTCAGTGCTGCCATGGAATGTGACTGTGATTCTGAGCGCGATCTCAAAGCTAATGTGATGAAGTAGTTTTCTTTGTGGGAGTCTGTTCTGTTACACGAGGACAGATTGGCGGAATTGGGGTCTTTGAAAAAGTCCAAGTTGGTTTATTTACAGTATGGATTGCCAGGACAACGCCATGTGTTGTCAAGATTTAGCACGCCACGCTAATAGGTGATTAGCGCCGGGTAGTCCCTTCTCGTGTGATTGGTGGCAGCTCAGCCTTGCTTTTGGAGATTGTCAAGCAACAAGTCTAGTCGGGCTATGGATTGAAGAATAAATCGTTGAAAAGGTTGTTTTGATTATACATTGATTGTTGAAGATCTTTTGGTATCTGATACTAATCGTCATACGCTCTCTCCCTCATCCAGCTCAAAGGAAGACTCCGATTTTCCATCCATGCAGCAGACAATGCAATCGATACCACATTCTAGCTCTTGACGGAGCTTTTAAGCTGAGTAGGTTTGCTTAGGCATGGGGTAAGAAGGACCAAACTCTTGTATGCTGAGCTTGGCCAGCCATTGGCCCATGTTGATGGATGTGTCCAAATCTTTACCCTGAACAATTCCGGCAGCGAATCCTCCAGCAAAAGCATCACTAAACAGTTATTAGATCATTTCCGGAAAGTACAGTTTATCAAATACTCACCCAGCACCAAGTGTGTCCACAATCTTGTCCTTGCCTATCTCATGGACGGGGTATTCCTTGATCTCCACATCTCCACCTTCTTTTCCGATCGCGACAATGGTTGGATCTGTGCCTTGTGTGATGATAGCCGTGCGCTGTCGCTTTGCATTGGCCTTTGGAAGTTTGACGAGCTCCTTTGCGATGTCTTGTCTGGATTTCCCTTTGTGTCCATGTGTTTCCGCCCACGCGTCGGCTTCAGCCTCGTTTCCGATGATGTAGTCCCAGTATGGTGCGGTTTGGTCCAGAGCATCTTTGAAGGCAAAGGGGATGAAGGGCGCGGATATCGACAGGATGAATGTCTAATAATGACATCAGCTCAGGGCACATTGGGATAGAGGTAGTAGACTCGAATACGAACCTTGTTCTTTTTCTCGGCCTCCTCAGCCAGCGCCAGGATAGCTGGCGGGCACACTGTGAGATGGTAGCCTCCAACGTAGTAAACCTTGGCCTGTTCGACCAATTGCCAGACTTTCTCGGACTTGAGATGCTCGAGCTTGTAGCAGTTGGCGGCCGCTAGATCGGTGGCCATTGATCGATCGTGACCAGTGATGATGACGCCGCATCGTCCAGTGGGTTGCTCTTCGTCGACGCGGTACTCAACACGTAGGCCAACTGCTTTCGCAGCTTCTCTTAGTGTATCGGCGTATTTGTCCTTGCCAACGCAGCCGATAAAGGCTACAGAATCAGCAGGAAGAATGTACTATGCGAAAATATTAGCCCAGTAGCACTGGCATGCCAAAGTGTAGCTACCTGCGCTCCACGAGCAGTGTTCTGCGCGGCTCCTCCAGCGATCAATTTCGCGTTATGGTTCTGTATCAAGTCTTCATAGAGACCCAAGTGCTTTTCCTCAGCCAAAATTGCATCGTTGGCTTTCAATCCATATTTTTGAAGAAGAGCTTCATCTCTATCGCACGTCAGCTGTCAGCATCCATTGAGGTCTATGATGGCTGCGTACCCTTGACCGGAGATATCTAGAATGGGATTCTCGAGGCACACTAATTCGAATGACATGATTATCGCTGGTTGTGTTTGTGTTGATAGAAATTTAGGAGAGGAAGAAGTACAAAGGGGAAATATCACAACAGCGGGGTTTGGTGGGATGAATTTTTGGATACTTTTGTTTCCTCTCCTTGAGCTTCAAGTGCAACCGGCCGAGGTCGGAAACAGCCCTCCATACTGTAATCACCAAACAATATCAGTGCCAGGCAACTTCATATTTCATAAACATTATCGATTCTGGGCACTCATCGCAAACGCCACCTTACTTCGTGGTCTTAATGCACAAGTCAGGCGTATGCTGAAGGTGGAGCATTTCGTCTCTCACATTTCCGGGCATTAGATGATCGATTTCTGCATTAGTTTTTAATTGATAATGAGGCGCCATTATAATTCCCCAGCCCCATATCTTGCTCAGCATTACACCATTAGACTTGACCAGTGCCTGATACTTCTGGTCGTTGAACTCCTTTATGAATCAACAACATTTGACCTTTCCATGTCAGTTCCGCCCAAATTTGAACTCCGTGATATGCAGAGCTGAACAGACGTAGGGATGTGCAGCTCCTGGAATAGTTGTTGTATATAGGTGCCGTTCCAGTTTTAAGCCAAGCTTATAGTGCTGAGACCGCCAGCGCAGCGGCAGTAAGAGCAGAGGCCAATATTAATGATGCCCCAGATTTTGAACCACTGTTCGTTGTTTGTTGTTCTGGTGCTTTCGAAGATCCGTTTGCGGTACTTGGAGCGACTTGATGTGATTGAAGTTTTCCAAAGTAGGCGGCATTTACGACTAGTTGTCTGTAAAAGTTAGTCTCGAGAGCCTTGGAAAATCTGACAAACAGGCTCACCCATCGGCAGCGTCCAAGGAACACATGGGATTGTTTGCACTCGCTGAAGCACTCGCACATGTCTGGCCAGCCAGACAGCACCATCCATTTCCGCAGTCCACTGGGTTTGTTCCACACATTCCGTATATTCCCAGAATCACGCCGGCCGGGTTTCCCACTGGATTCCCCTGAGCGAGGACAGTTAATGGGAGAAGAATAGCGATAAGGCCGCGCATGGTGGTATAATTAGTCGAGGTAGTCTAGTGGTACTGGTGTGTGGTTGAGTATGCTGAATGTACTACAATATAGAGTGTGGAAAACAAGTCAGAGAGAAAATTTCAAGAGGCAAGAGGTAGTAAACGAACGGAAGCCTCGAATAGAATGCAGTGCAACAAAACGTACTGGCTGTGGTGAAATGGAATTGAAACGCGGCAAGTGGGAAAGGGACTACGGTGATCATATACTGCAGAGCAACACACCATGAGCTCACATCGAGTCCAAAAGCAGATCCCTAAATGACAAGGCCCGCATTCCAGGTCAGTGGCTGCGGAAGAGACATTGTACTTGCAGGCCAAGCGGGATGTCAACGGCTTTGTCGAAACCTTGGGACGAGTCAAGTCGCAGGAGGCGTTGAACGTTGGCGTTTTGAGGTGACAGTTTGCGCCGACTTCTCACCCCTGCAGCACCATTTCCAGGTCGCCTTTTGAGATTATTATCTAGCCTGGTTAGACTAGTCAGGAACCTTATCAAGGTACTGCCAATAACAGCTATTTTTAATATCATTCCTTGATTGATGATTCAGAATGATAGTAGAAGAGACATTCGCAATAGTGTTTGCTCACAAAGGGGAGATGTCGTTGCGGCCCTCTACATTTTGCCAACATTGGAACCTGGTTTCACATTGCTGAGTTTGAACTGATCATCATGAATATACGGTTGCGCCCATCTGTAGGGCTAGGCCTGGCACTCGACTCTCGACTCTCGGCGGTGCGAGAACAACGAGGTGCTACGACAGCTCAAGTGAAGCAAAAGGGGAGGCTGACTGGCGTTGGTTTCGTATCCGCTTGGGTCGAGACGAGGGCACTTCTGCGTCTGCAGCCCATGTTTGACAGGGTTACAAGAGCATCAGGCTGGCTTGGCTGCACAATATTGTTTACATTCGGCTGCAGCAGTAAATAGGAAAAGCAGTAAGGGACCATTTCCAGTATCTATGCTGACTATCGCAGCTTAGTAGGCTAAGATAGAAGATATCTTTAGAATACAGTAGGACAATATGGTACTACTTTACGCACATAAGAATTAAGCTTTATGGGGTAAAGAAAAAGCAAATCCTGCAATGATCAAAGAAATTATAATCAGCAACGCCTTATCGAGCTGATTTATCGCACTGACCAATCCTTCAGCGCAATAGGCCATAAATATGGATAGCCGTCTGGAAATCAACCAGCGTGATGTTCCAACCTCCAATAATGGGAGACATAAAGCGCAGATCTGCAATGGAAAAGTGCTGCAAGTTGGATTGTTATTTCTTTCCTGATTCTGGCCCAGAAAAAGTCACGCCGCTATCTCTTCAAGGAAGGAATTGTGTTATGATCTAGTAGAAGTAGTGATACGTTAAATTCATTGTATGAGTGTAATATGTATGAATTTATTACACAAGACGTATTCTTGGAGATATTTCTTACTTTTAGCAACGAGGTCAATAATGTTACTCGAAACCTAGCACTTCAATTAGCTTATATGGAAGACATTGTCCCCATTTGCCTAAAGTAATCAGCCAGTTAAGGGAGTAGGTGTAGGAAGCCCCATCTAATCTGAAAAGATCATCTATCGACTTGTTTTTGGGGTAGGACAGGATATGTTCGCTGTGGTGGGAAATGGTCATACATCCATATCTCCAGCCAAAACTTTTAGTTTGATAAGCTATATGCCAAACATATGATGGAAGTTTCCTTTATACTATCTCAATTTCGGACAAGACCAAGAGTCCGCAAGGAACAATGACATTATTGCACTCCTGCGAGAGTTGAAAATAAGTTCATAAGGATTTCAGCATATCTTGATGGTAGCATCAGCTGTTATACTAATACCTGTTATCATTGAATTGATAGCGTGATCCTCTCATTTTCTTGTGGCCTGCAAAGTACAACTTAACTTCAACTGTTTTTACTCTTTTTGTTGAGAAAGCTGATAAATCTAAGAGTCTACCATCATATATCCGAGCGCTTTTTCACAACCAGTTCACTGTCTTAACTATTGACATAGGGCGTCTTGGGCGTCTTGGCATCTTTACAATTGATCTGTTCCATGACCTTTGAATCTATATCAGTGAAAACTGGAGGAACATATCATCACGTTGAAGCAGCATCGAAACTAGACCTTTACGAACTTCCAACGAATTCCTCTATACAAACCAAAATGCACTCGCCAAGACAGAATTTTTGAGATGTATTGAAGATGGACGTGCTAAACGTCCGCCTTGCATGTTCATTTTTATACAGATGTTACAGGACACTTGCTCAACCAAACGATTTATTGGCTCCCCGATAGCAGGGCTCAATAACTGATAAGTTGTTCATGCTATGTGCGTCACTTGAGAAATATCATAACTCTATGTGTGAGTAAAATACCTGAGTAGCATTTACTTTATGGTGTATGCCTGTTTGTACAATGTCACTTCTCTAGGATCAGGTATCACAATATACTTTTGGTGTCACAGGCTCGTCGTCCTTGCGTTTGATGAAAATTGTATAAAGCCAGAGCACGTTCGCTTTGTGGAAATTATGCAACAACTACAAGCATCTTTCATAAACCTCACAGATCAACCTCACAACCTGATTGCACCATGAAATATCTCAACTCCTTCGTGATTGTATTATCATGCTTGGCGCACCACATTCTTGCCGGTGTTCCCGATATCAATGACCAAAGCTTCCAAGATCTCAACCTATCTCAAAACAACAACATTCGCACTCAAGCTCAAGCTCAGCCTGTCAACTGGAATGGTCAGCTAGCACTGGTGGCGAAGCAAGTTGCAGACAAATGCGTGTTTAAGCATGTAAGCAGCATAAAATACTCTGATATCGATGACTGACAAAACGAATAGAGCGGAAGTGGTTATGGCGAGAATCTCTTCATGATCAGCAATAGTGAATCAGACCCCGACTACGGATCTCTAACCTCAAGTGCCTACAACGCGTGGATATCAGAAATGTCCAACTACGACTTCAACAACCCTGAAGGCAGTAGTCTTCAACAAACCGGACATTTCACCCAGCTCGTATGGAAAGCCACAACCGACATTGGATGCGCCTGGGCTCGCTGTGCAGGAACGGGTGGTTTGGCTTATAACCATATGTTTGTCTGCGAATACTCGCCTGCAGGTAACGTTGCTGGAGAATATTCCCAAAATGTGGGGCCTATGTTGAAAAGCCGATCTTAATCTTTGTTAGCTACACTCTCTGCAACAAGCAGCCGATGACTAGAGCGTAACTGGAACCACTATATAGGGGTTGGGATACAAGATCCGGAGCTTGCTGGCTTTTCTGCATCTCCGGCCATTTCAATCAATATTTGACCTCCTCTGAAACCGGAATTTGATAAACGGCCTCTACCTTCCAGCTTATCTGCCTATTATTTCCAACTATTTGGCCCCTTAGACGTGCGAAGCCGAAAATATGTTAAGCTCTTCCCAAATAAGAAGCCAACGGTAGATATTCTGTATAAGTTTGCAAAGCACTTTTGATCCTACGGCCCTTAACGTCTTGATTTCAAAGCCCTTCTACTATAAGGCTATTATTTTCTTATACATTGTACGTTGTTTACGCCTCTAATTCAACATGTCTATTTTTTTTAGAAGGTGTTGGTTAACTTATATGTTAGTTTTGAGTAGGTAGGTAAGTTAGTAAGAGGTAAAAGTAGGCTTAAGGTAATAGTAAATTGCCATAATTAGCCCGATGCTAAACTATTATCAGTCGAACTGATAGCTTCTTAGGCTTACTACGGCTTTCGAATATCTAAGGGGCCAAAAGGCTGGCATTGATAAGCATATTAGCTGGAAAATTGGGGCCGTTTATGATCTCACTTTGAAATCTATCAGGTTCAGTATCTAGCTAGCTAGGCGTAACAAAATTGCCAAAGCTCGTTCAATTAGATCCAACAATTTCCGATCGACTGCACCAGATAACTTAGAGTCGCTGTAGGTCGTGACTCAATTATACATAGAACCTTTTGAAGGCACATAGATGATGAAATCAGGGCCGTAGCCTCGTGGCTCACTCAGTGCTCACACATCTTGCAAATCGGGGCCGAACGCCTCGAATTCGCTGGCGGTAATTTGAAACGTACTTCTGGACGAGAACATCAACATCGCGGCCAGTCTGCTCCAAGACCTGGCGCCTCAAGCGAATCTTAAGTTCAAATGTGCCGCAATGCATTGCAAAAGGAGTTCCAACTCTATGGAGGCAGCAAAAGCTTGGGCAATTATATGTTCGTCTGATCAGGTCATTATATAAGTCCCTACCGCATCTCTGAACCAGCACTGCTTCATCTCTTGATTGGCCTTCTTTTGTTTAGTTCCTATCATTAGCTCAAATTATACCATTATCATGATGACAGACTTTCCTCATCAAGACCCGCAGCCTATCCTTGACGCCATTGCCCTTCCAATACCACTTCCTGTCCACGTGCTGAGCACATATTCAAGCAGATCGACATTAGTGCCACCACCAAGTCCATCTGGTGACTCGAAATGCAAACCAGCCTTTACTCCCAAGTCAAGCTTCATAAGCCAAACGAACACAAAGTCAATCCAGATAGAAATACCGGCCAAAAGTTACGGGAAATTCATTCGAGGACTCCTTTATACCATATTGACGACATACCAACGGTTGTTCTCCGTTGTCCTCTTGGCCAATGTGTTGGCTATCATCATACTGAGTTCAAGGTTCTCTATGTTCAGCCTGCATGTTGCTTCAATGGCTGCTTCGGCTGCTTCAGCCAATTTTCTCGTTGCAACGGCTATCAGGCAGGAATACATCATTAACTTTTTGTTTCGCACATGCTGGCTCATCCCATTATCAGCGCCTCTATCTATTCGGCGAACTTTCGCAAAGGCCTACGAATACGGCGGTGTCCACAGTGGTGCTGCAGTGTCAGGAACCATCTGGTTCATAGTTCTCACGGCCAACCTCTGGAGGAACTTTGCAACAGGCGGATTGCATTCAACCCCTATTCTCGTCACTACATCCCTTCTGCTGGCGCTGCTACTTCTGATAATTATCTTCGCCTACCCTAGAATACGTGCTGGCATGCACGATGTCTTCGAGTTGACGCATCGCTATGCTGGTTGGCTTACTCTGATTGTATTCTGGTTCGAAATAGTCATGCTCGTATCGATTCTCCATGACAACGCTAGTGGTGTTCTTCTTATAAAAGCGCTCACAAAACAGCCTTCCTTTTGGCTGCTGATCATCAGTGTTTGTCACTCAATCCATCCTTGGCTACGACTTCGCCGCTGGGATTTCGAGGCTGAGCACCTATCTTCCCACGCTGTCCGTCTAAACTTTACTCGCAAAATCCACCCGTTCTGCGGTATCGCGCTTTCAAAATCTCCACTCAAAGAATGGCATCCTTTCGCAACTTTCCCATCTGAAGACGGTAAAAACAACTCCATTATCGTTTCGAATGCTGGAGATTTTACAGACAGCCTGATTAAGAACCCCCAGAAACAATATTGGGTTAAAGGCTTGCCGCGACATGGACCAATGAGTATGGCTCAGATGTTTCGCTCTGTCGTTTTTATAACCACTGGTTCTGGCATCGGTCCTTGCATGACGTTCCTCGCAAACCCTTCGCGTCGCCAGTCCGTTCGGATTGTATGGAGCACTCCTTCTCCTCTCAAAACTTTCGGCGAGAAGATCTGTGATACTGTCCGCAAAATTGATCCTGAAGCCCTCATAATCGATACGAGAGTGGAGGGTCGCCCAAATCTTGTTGAGCTCGCATATCGAATGTATATCGAGACAGGGGCAGAAGCTGTGTTTGTTCTGAGTAATAGCAAGCTTACTCGTAAAGTTGTTTACGCAATGGAGACGCGAGGCATTCCTGCATACGGTCCTGTCTTTGACTCCTAAGCGTCTTTGAAAAATCAAGCCAAAGGGGTTCATGGTATGATGAAAAGTTATGGACATTGCAGACTCAGGGAAAAAATGTAGTTTTAGAGACACAATAATCATTAGAGATGGAATTGATAGTTTTTCATAACACCCATCTTTCAAGCTTCACGCATATAGTCTACTAATTCTTTTCACTGAAGAAGCACAAGTCAATCTGACCGGCCCAGTGGCACTGCCCTACAAGCACCAGTAAGAACCTGAAGCTTTTGTTCCTGGTCCTCTGGTTTAATCCCTCTTATCTTGTTCTTGGCGGATTGTTCTGGGAACCCAAGCATCGTATCACCAAAGCGTTGAACGACTAATCGAGGAAGTTCCTGGGTCTCGCATTCCAGCTTTAATCTGCCTCTCGTAAGAAACTTGGCGAAGCCTTTCTGACTCACGTGGAGTAAGTTTTAGCTACGGAAAATGATGTTAGTGTATCAACATCAAGCTATTGAAACAACCTTGGAGCGTTCTACTTACATATATCTCAACGCCGGCAGCCTGAAATGCCAGAGAAAGCCACACAGCCATAGCGTAACCTTCGCCTATTGCAGCCCCAACCTCTTCAGGACGTCCTTTATAGTTTATTGCAACAGAAGTTTCTTGAAGAGGCTTTGAGCCATTAAAGAACGACTGGCAGACAGGATAAAACGATGTTACTGCTTCTGAGGCTGCTATAAGGAGATATGAGGACGCAATTCGGGCGCAGGGACGGGACGTGAAGTAGTTGCTCCAACGTGATATAAATGCTCTGTAATTGTATGTGTAGCGTTGTATTTAATATCAAAATATGCCGGAGCAAAATGTAAATGAGATCAAGATTCTGACGTCTTGATGGAGCCCTTCGATCAGGCTGAATGGAATGTACATCCTTTTATTGGTTCGAATTATGACGCTCTATACTGATTGGTCAGAATAGCGCCACTACGGGAAGCCACCGTGGAGCTCGATCGGGTTTGGCGGGAGATCTGCTATTCTCACTTGTCTCACAACTTTACAACGCTCGAAGGCCGTCATTGACCTAGTTGCCCACGATGGCTATGGTGGTCAAGAGGCTGCACTTGAGACAAACTTTGCCGCATAGGCGCATAATGA
This sequence comes from Microthyrium microscopicum, assembly GCA_010405405.1. Lineage (NCBI taxonomy): Eukaryota > Fungi > Ascomycota > Dothideomycetes > Microthyriales > Microthyriaceae > Microthyrium > Microthyrium microscopicum. The sequence goes on along the minus strand of MU004240.1, from coordinate 906,966 downwards.
GCCTCAAGATGTACTTTAGCTTCGAAAGGATGGCCAATTCCTTCGCGTCAGGATATCGAATGCGGTAGTAGTAAGTACAGCGCTGCAAATTAATCGTCGACTGGCTTTACGGGACAGGCACAAAAAGATTTTATTGACGGGGGAATCTTCTGAATTCAGCAATAAATTGCGCCAGAAGATCTACAGTGAAAGCATAAGATTCTTATCCGAATCTGGTACCAGACATGGTGAACGTAGCAGGTCGCTCAAAGGGATGCAACACTTGCAGGCGTCGCAAGAAAGGAGTACGTATCATTTCTTCACCATTCATTTCACTTTAGGTAATATGAAGTTGTTTTGCTCAATTCATATTGACGTTTATCCAGTGTGATCTTCAGAGACCTTCATGTCTTCGTTGTACTAAAGATGGTCATGTATGTGAAGGTGAGTATCTTTTTTTAAATATATACAGATAGCAAACTCATCAAGTTATTTCACAGGTTATGAGCGAAAGACAGAATTTGTGTATCATGAAGCACCCCCTGAGGATGGCTCAGATCGTCTCCGTATAAAACGCAATCCTCCTCAGCATCCACGCTACAAGCCAAAACCTCAAAGTCAGAATTTTGAGACAACTACATCCTCTTTCAGTCAACAAAGCATGAGCCTATCATCTGAAGCTACTCATTCAGCTCTAGTCGGTGCATTCTTGGATCTTTACTCCCCAACCGCTAGTTTCCAGCCAAACGCCAGGAGTCCAGATGATTACATTAGAGGATGGGCCAACATGGTCATGTCTGAAAGCAAAGACAGCATCATTCTTTCCAATTCGCTTCGCGCTATCAGTCTCTGCTGTCTCTCCAATAAGAACAATAACAATACAATGATGCATCACGGAGCACAACTTTACGGAAAATCACTTCTCCAACTCAATCGAGTTCTTCAGAGCCCGAAAACCGCAGCTAAAGATACCACTATCCTGTCTGCGTGTATGCTACTCGGTAGTTATGAACAATTTAACAAACTTAATCATGAAAATCCTTGGGCCAAGGCTATGAACTGGATTGCACATACCGAAGGCGTTGCATCCATCTTTCAAATGCGCGGACCTGAGCAAACTACCTCCCCAGAAGCCCTTCAGCTGTTTCGAATGTCACGCCAGTCTCAATTTGCATATTCACTCACACTCCAGAAAGCATCGGTTTTTGCTTCGGAAGTGTGGTGTACAATACCCTGGCGCAACGATCAAAAGACATTGAAAGATCTTCTCTATGATATTCTGTTGCAAATCCCCAACGCCATGGAAAAGGGGCGTCTGGCAACCCCTAGCAACAACATAGAAACATATCTTGAGATCATAACCGACTATTTGGAAATCCACTCCAGGCTGGAGCAATGGTTCACGACCCTCACAAAACAAATCTCCAAACAGAACTTTTTTAGCGAAGACATCGAGTCTTTGGCCGCTGACGAATACATGTCCCACGGAGTAGGCATCGCACAGTCAACAGTCATGTTCTGGACAGGCATGGTAATAGTCCACATGGGACTCTCCGATTTCGCCAACCGAATCAGAGCAAACGGTCGTGCCCAAGATCTACCACTCGCCTACATGGTGTATGAAAATACCGCAAATCCAAGGAAATACATTGATTCCATTTTGGCTTCTGTCAAATACTTTCTCAATCCATCGAATGGCATAGCTTCTTTACAGTGTATTACGGTGCCCGTTGGTACAGCAATTCACTTCTTTATGAGTTCACAAGCAAGCAAAGCAAGCAACGTCCAGCCTCAAGTGAGTCAGGGAGATGCAGAGGGAAATCAAAATAGTGCAGATTCCACGCGGAAGGAGCCGCTGGACAAACTAATGCAGTATCCGGAAGCTCGTGAGTTGTCTAAGCAGGTCTTTGAATCTGTAGAGACGAATCCGTGGGCCAATTCTCTGGGCAGCTTTTTGATTGGAATGGGTGTGAAGTCTGGAGTGGTTTTCGATTGAACGACAAGAATGAGTTGGTGGTCTCTTGCGAAGTAAACAACTGAACTGGAACAATCAAGATATTGAGAAAATTGCTTTCCCCTGAGGTTGAGAAGATGTCACCAATGCCAAGGTGCGTGTCTAAAACAAAGAAGTAATATTAGGTCAACTGGCTAAAACTAAGAACATGACAGAACATAAGAACAGTTAATAAAGCTTTCGTCACACTTTCAAGCCTTGGCCTTGAGTTCCAAATACTGCTTTGCAACAGCTTTGACAATCTTCTCAAAAGGAGCAAACTTGAACCCCAATGGCGCAAAAGTTGCCTCAGTTTCCTTCCAAGTGTGCTTGATATCGAAAGTGGGCTGTTTGCCGTCCACACTGAAATCTCCATTTGCAACTTGCTCTGGATATTCCTTCTTGACAATAGCGATAGCATCTTCCCACTCAGCATCAATTGACGCGATGAAGCTTTGATTACCCTTGATGCTTGGGTCCAGAGCAAGGACTTGTAGCTGTGCAACATCCTCGCCTGAAACGACATTGCCGTTGTAGCCGTTCTCCTCCTTGTTGCCGAGGAGTAGATTTAGTAGGACTGAGTTGGTGCTGCCCTTGGTAAAATCTTCTACGCTGCTGACTAGTTCATCTTGGCCAAAGATCCAGCCAGGTATGACGGAAATGAGATCGAAGATGGTGTCGTGGGATTCCATCCAAGCCTCGGAGGCGTTGATTGCCTTTGCTTTCCCGGCACTGTAGGCCTGGAACTCAGCGACGAATGGTCCAGTTACATCGGGAATGCGGTTGGAGGCTGGTATGACTTTGCTGTAGTCGCCTTCGCCCATGTAGTATTCAAACGGTACGATGGCGACCACTGAGCTGGTCACGACGATGCGCTTAACGGTGCCGGCTTTATGTGCTGATGTGAGCATGCCGAGTTCGCCCTTGGGAGCCTGGTGCAAGAAGTATTCTTCCAGTTTCTCTGTGGGGATGGCTTCGGTGCCGAATGTTGGAATGGGACTGGCGACGTGGACGATGTACTTGACGCCCTTGACGGCCTCATCATATGCGCCATCAGCAGTCATGTCTGGGACGATGACCCATTCGACAGAGGGTTTGAGAGCCTTGAATGATGGTGCTGCTTCAATTTTGGAAACTTTGCTGTTTGAGCGGACAGCAGCGCGGACCTTGTAGCCACGCTTGAGAAGGGCTATAAGGGTGAGGTAGCCTAGGTAGCCTGTGGCTCCTGTGAGAAGGACGAGATCGTTTGCCATTGATGATGATGGTTGGTTTGGTTGATTGGAAGTGGTAGTTGAAGAGAGTATGATGGAAGGAGCTTTGGATATAAAGTAGTTGGTTTCTCTAGAGTTTGATGAGTTGGAACTGAAGTGATGAGTGTTTTGAATTTGATGTTGTCAAAGTCGAACCAGCTCGCCTGGTATTTATACTGCGATCAGTCCATGGAGTTAAACACAATTGAGCCCTCGGCATGAAGCAAGAATGATGCCTCCATGCTTCATAAGCCAGCAAAGATTTGTTGCTTGCAAAGCTCAACTTACGGTATCACAAAACTTGGTTATACAGAATCTTAAACGTGGTTTGCGAAGCAGAATTGCTAAATTCAAGGGGTGCTATGAGCATTCGATATCTTGCTTGCCCAAAGAGGAAATTTTGAAGCTTGTGCCCTGCATTTAGTAAGCTCGACCTTGTTGTGCAGTAACTCCGTGCAATTAATCATAACCAAAGCCAGCTTTCGTAAGCCGATGGTACTGCAATAAACATCTAACTTCCAAAGATATCTTTTCAAATCGATATCAATTTCAACTTTCTTTTGGTTTCCAAAGGCCTTCAAGGTACCAACGGCTCCATAATCTTTGCAATCATTACGCACAAAACTTTGAACCAACATGACGAGTACAAGTGATGGCAACAGCTGAAGCCATGCGACTCTCGACAGTTTACAAGAGTGTAGCAAAGACTGCAAAACATCTGAAGAGGGTGGTTGTGAAAGAAACTTGACCAGATCAGGTCAATGGATGTCGGATAGGAGGGACGCGTGAACCACGCGTTGATTGGCCCACGAAGCTAACATGCTCTGACGTCACGAAGCAACTAGGCTTATCCCTGTTCGGCTAGCGGGCTCAGGGTCTAGTAATTTGGGAAAGAGCAGTTGGTGCTGGTTTTGGTTGCAGAAACCACGCCATCCTCGGAGTCGGATCAAGTCCAAAGGAGAGACACAGACTTCCAACACCAGACAAGCACACAAGCAGAAACACACAGCTCCCCTCTGCAGATCTCTACTCTGACTCCTCCTGCTCTTCTATACCACTTAACGCTTTTTGCAACAATCCACTGTCCGTAAGCCAGACCTGCCAAAAGCCGGACCCTGCCAAATATTTCTCCTCCACCGCTCTCAACTCTCCAAAAAGCCAACCACCATGGCAAAAACCACACGAGACGACCAGCCAGCACCCAAAAAACCCACAACATCTTCCTCCGCCGCCCGCAACCGCAAACAAGCAACCACAAACGGCAAAGAACCCGCCGCCAACATCACCACCACCGACAGCACCAACACACACACTCGCCCATCCTCCACCGTAAGCCTTCCTCCTACACCACACCCCATACACCACACCCTCCTCATACTCTACTCTCCAACTAACAATCCTCTCCAGCAATCCCCCTGGCACCACGCCCCCTCCCCCCTCCTCCACGCCTACCGCACCGCCCACCGCCTCCGCACCCCCGCCGCCTACGCAAACCCACACGCCCACCACATTCTCGAGCACGGAATCGGCCGCTACTCACCCACCATGGCGCGCCCAGTAGCTCAACGGCGGACGAGTAAGGCGACGTTGGCGCTGGCGGTGCGGAAACACTTTAATAGTTTGCCGGCGAATGAGACGGATACTTGGGTGAATACGCTGTATAAGGCAAGGACGAGTGGTAAGTAACTGAGTGAGAATGGGGTGTTGGGAGAGCGGCGAGGGGGATGGGTGTATGTGGATGTGGACTTGGGCTAACGGGTGTTGTAGAGAAATCGTTGAGGTTGAAGTTTCCAGTGACGAGTGTGGTGAAGCCGAGGTGATAGTTGGGGAATGGGGTTGGTGGGAAGGGAAAGGAATGATGCATAGCGACTGGCGAGTGTATAGGATTTGTGTTTGGGCGTTGGAAGAGGGTATTCTCCTCTACTTTATGCATATGGGACGCTCTGGTAAGAGCAGCTTGTTGACGTATTTATAGTTACGTACATACCCCTTGCGTTGCATTATATATGTAATGAAGTGAAGGCAGTCCATTGACTAGCCATTTTCCACGACAGCCACGAGGGAACTGAGCACGACAACGACAATTCAGAGTGCATTTCATCTTTCATCTCAAGTCTGACACTGACACTAAATACCGACAACACCTTATTCTGACCAGCAGATTCACACCAACCCATCCACCCAGCATGGACTATTACACTATTACAAATAGAAACCAATCAATACACTCATCCCCTATCAAACAACCTCGCCCACCAGTGGACTCTTCGCCGGCCAAACCTTCCCCAACATCCGACTCGTCGCCTTCTTGACACTCTTGCACAACGGCGTCCGACACAAATACGCCTGCTCATCATCAAAGCCCAGCGTCGTAGAAGAATGTATATTCGGCCTCGAGAATCGCGCCTCGTAGCGCGGCCAGGTATTGTGAAACACATCAGTCTTGACGCTCTCATACGCCTTATCAAACACATCGATACCAAACGCCGGCGGGATATGGAAGACAGACGCATCCACGCACCCATCGTCCTCATCCGTGGCACTCTCCATGCGAACTTCCGTGACGGGAAGTACATAGAGACGATCGACATCGCTCATCTTGCACTCCTCAGACCCTTGGCTCTTGAGACTAGGCGGACGGCCTTCAAAGTCCGCCCACGGAGTAACCACATTTTCAGAACGTACACTCTTGGCGCTAACATCGTCGTCCCAGCTCTCATATCTCAGGCCCACAAAGATCGTCTCAAGATCAGAGTAAGTGCGGTAATCAATATTGATATTAAACCGTGCCGTCAGTGGATTTACCAATTTGAACCAGATGTACGCCGCATCTTCAAAGCGCTCTCGTAGTTGTTCGTTAGACAGGTCCTTTTTCGAGCGCTTTTCAGCCGCGAGCCACTTTTTGCGAAAGTCTCGGACGGCGCGGAGAAACACAATGTTTTCGGCCGTCAAGTCCTTTTCGCAGGCCCAGCGGAGGAGTGGATCGAGGTTTTTGGAGATTTGCATTTCGAGGGAGGACATGGAGTACATTTCACGGGTTTGGCTTTTGCGTAGACTGCTGCTTGAGGAGGTGGTTGATTGGCGGGATGCGAGGGTGGCATTCTTTTTGCGGACGTCTAGGAGGGGGAATATTATGGAGGAGAGTTGCATTGTGATTAATGAGGGTAGGAACCTGTGTATTCTGTTAGCTGCTCTTCTTGATATTGAAGGGTGTGCGGGAGAGGGAAGACAAACCAGCCAGCTGGAACAAACCACTTGTTAACGTTGGCGACTGTAGGACTGTTGGAATAGGTGAAGATAAGCCAGAGAGGTGTAGCAGGGAGACAAGCAATTATAGCAAGGCGTGTTTGCCAGGCCCAGTAGTGAGAGTCTTTGATATTTCTGATTCGAAGCAGAATGTAGGGACCGAAGACAGTTGACCAGAGAAACTGCCAGAATACTGATGGAATCCTGCGATTATCGTGAGTAAATCAAAATATTGTAATATTTTGGGAGTTACTTACCACTCTAGGCCTCGTCGACACTGTGCGGCATCCACGTTTTCGCCAAATAGACCGTAGGAAGAGTGAAACCGGCGTGATGCAAAGAAGAGTATGAAAGTTAGTGCTACCTGAAAGTGACGATGGAGTCAGCCCATGCGATAGATGTCTCGTGAGAAGGGAATGGCAGTGTTTCAGATTGCCATGTCATGGGACGATTTAATTTCAGAAAGAGAGGGAAGAGCAATTGGGAGTGGTTGAGGGAGAGGATCGTACCTGCATTGCCAAAGCTCCCGCTATGATGGTATAGGTGCGTGCCATGCTGCTTTGCTCCTTCCATCGCTGCCAGAGCCCAGACAAGCTCAGACTCTGACGAACAGTGCGCTTGCCAGATCGAGCTTCCAGATGGCAAGTGCTGGCTAGCTGCTTTTGCGTTTCAAAATGGTTAAGCAGGCGCATGTTAGACGCTATCAAGGAGGTTAGTTACTTCTCTAGTTGACTGACAGATCTAGAGTAGGGACAACTCACCCTGAAACAAAGCCATACTGAACGGAAGGAAGACGCTCATGATGTAAAACTCTACCGAGCATTTGTAGAGGCCATTGAGAGTATAGGCCTGAAAAGTGTCAGTGACCAAATATATATTCCACACGCAGAGAATACTTACTAGCAGAATGAGTACCAGATATACATGAAGAGTGAGCACCGTCAAGCAAGTATTGCCAAAACCTCGAAGCTTGACTTCAGTAGTAGCTCGCTGCCAGTAAAGGACTAGCAAAGAGAGAAATATGATAGCAGAATACGCGATAGCCAAAGCAATATAGAAGAATGATAGACCATCCAAGTTTGGAAGCCCAAAGTCGTGACCGTGATCTCCAGTAAAGGCCATCATGGAGCTGAAGTGAGGCAGCAGGTAAATCTGAAGATATTTGAACAAAGTTGGAGGAAGTGGGCAGCCTGGGCTTATAGATCCAAAGTTTGTAACAATAGCAAAACCTGACAATGGGTCAATAGCTGAGGTTCCTTCCCGATTTGGCCATGAAGGCTAGCGCATTGCTACCTCCCACAACTTTTCAATGGAGTGTTACAGCATTGAGTGAAAGTAAGGCATCTTGCGGATATCGTGATAATTCAACTGGCAGCGTGAGACAGTTATTACAATGCATTAGGTTACTGCAGGAGGTTAGTCGCTCCAGTACTCTATCTGCAAGGCCAATGGTCAATGGGTACAGAGGCGAGAAAATGGCAGGCAAACAAATGGAGCGTTTGCAAGTACTAGTATCTCACAATATGCCGCGATAACTTTTGAACTTGAAAACAATAGGTTCAAGGCAGCTCGATCTTGCATGAGCTCGTGGGAACCCTTGCTGAATATCAGCTCCTCGTGCATACGCGCTTTGTAAACCACACGATCTGAAGTCAAGGGAGAAACCAAGTGGTTCAAAGAACGCCTTGCATTAGTAATGCTTCCTTGCTCTTTGATAGAAATCAATCAAGAAAACACCTAGAATCGAAGAGTTTGAATGTTTTCATTGCTAGGTCTACAAAACCTGCAAGGAAATTTGGTGATTGATTATACCACCTTTTTCAAATTCCCGCATGCAAGTAAAAAACAAAAGACTCGCACAGCCATAGCACGCCTGAAATCTTTTCCCAATGCATTTACCGATTGCTCTTGGCCACACGTTCCAGTTCGTCCTTCTTCTTGATAGCATAAGAGTTGCTGCTTCCCTTGGCAGCGTTGATAAGCTCTTCAGCTAGGCATTCGGCGATGCTCTTGACGTTACGGAAAGATGCTTCACGGGCACCGATGGTGAGTAGGGCGATAGCCTGGTTGACACGGCGGAGAGGAGACACATCGACAGCTTGACGACGTACGGTACCGGCAGATCCGATACGGGTGCTGTCTTCGCGGGGTCCGCAGTTGACAATGGCGTCCACGGCGACTTGGATAGGGTTTTGGTCGGTCATGACGTGAATCTATAATTATAGTTAGAGGCAGTCCAGAATTTGACCATGATATGCTTGACGTACGATCTCGAAGCAGTGATCGACGATGCGCACAGCCTTGAGCTTCTTTCCGTTGTTGCGACCGTTCATCATGAGAGAGCAAGTCAGACGCTCAATGATTGGGCACTATTTTATCCAACTGTTAGACAAGTCATATCCTCGTATTTCCATATTATGTACCTGGGCCTTGCGGAAACGCTTGGCAGCATATCGACCAGCACTGTGAGGAACGTAGACGGGGCTTCGGATGTTGATGTAATCGGTGAGGGAGATATCGCGGACTTCAACGTCATCGTAGGACCTTCATGCTTGGTTAAAATCTTCCATTCTTTTCTCCGAATCGCCATATCCGTACCATTTGTTGAATAGTTTGGTGCTACCCAAGTCTGCGACAACGTCCTTTGGGAGTGGGTTGAATGCACCCTGAAGCTCCTCTCCAGAATCAGACATGTTGGTGGTTGTAGAAGGAGATTTGATGGACCGGGTCGAATGCTGAGTTGATAAGATTCAGCAAGAGGTTTTCCGGGACTTCTAACAGCGAGACAATGGCGCTGAAAGTGTAATTGGCGAGGATCGTGGAGGGATGAAGTCAATCTGCGCTAGAAATTCATGGTGGTGGTTACCAATTTGATGGCAAGAAGTGGTGGGAGCCGCAGGCCGGATCAAAGATTTTCCGAACGTCTAGCGCCACATCCATGCTCGCCAAGACCTTGCTCCTTCCTCATCTTGATCACCACTTTTGCCGACTAAAAAGATCTAGATCAAAATCTTTCGATATTTGTAATGAATATCTTGCATACTTAGTTTTGCTTACGTGGGTGAGCACAAACGGGGCATCATAAATGCCATCGCGGCGCGTGTGCATGCTTCTCTTACTGCATTCGATCAACTGTCCAAGGCTGAACAGCTTTCCTGATGGAAGCATTCGATGCGCCTAGACAAAGGGAGTTACACAAATAATAGGAGAACAAGACACTCTGTGCAAATTTGGTGAATGCTTTTAACATTGATGCTAATAGCGGGCATCTAACCCAGCCCGCCACTACGGAGTAACTATGCTACGTTATACAAAAAATCTGGTTCGATTTGAACACCCCAACGCCTCCAGAAAAAAACAATTCGTTTAATATCCTACACCTCTTTGCCACATATTCGGGCTAGCGGTATTTTGCGCACGGAATTGCTGCGCACTTCGTGATGCTGGGTTGCTATAGCCATAGGGACTTGCTGTAGCAGATCTCGGAGGCTCCTGTGGAGTTGAATAGCCCATCTCTTGCTGATTGTATTGAGGTCGATTGACCTGGCTGACGTTTTGAGATGATGCCATGCTGTCATCCTCATCTTCGAGATCCATGCGCTTGCGCTCGGCGGCGAATTGGTCTCCGCGGGCAGTGGCGCCGAGAGCGTCGAGCTCTTGGGTTCCACCAAGGCTGTTTTGGGACTTGATGAAGGATGCGCGATCATCACGCATTGGTTGATAGCGGCTATCTGGGTTTTTGGTTGTGAGTGCCTTGAACGAAACCCAGGCGACCATTAGAATAACGATTAGAGCAAAGATGGCGTTGACGATGAAGAATAGTACGCCCATAATACCGATAGCAAGTGCCTTTAAAAAATTAGTACTGAAAAGAGGTGTTGGTTGATTTGTCAAAAACTTACCGGCATGTTGAAGATTCCTGTGAAGAATAATAGTAGGATGACGTTGAAAAGGTTGATAGATGCAATGGAAATGTTGAAGGCGTTGGTTTTCTTGTCCATGTATGGTCTCATGATACTGATGGCAATGAGGAATGCTGCTTCAATGATAACCAATGCTATTGCTTGCAGAGTAGGGCTTCCTTGACCAAGTGCAATGAACATTCCCTTGATAAGGATATATCCAAGACAAAAGACAACAAAGTAGTACATGCTTGCTTTGAACTGAACATAGAGAAAACCCCACTTGTTCAATGCATTCGGATCAGAGTAAAGGATATAAGCCGGGTTTTGATGGAGAGCGATTGAACGACGGGCGATTCTCCAGACCTTTAGGGACGCCCAGGCGAGCAAAATGATCATGGTGACAACGGTTGAGATAGCAAGAACGACTTCTGCGGATGAATCGCGTTGTGTCAACTCCCAGAAGCACAATACCACCATTTGTGGGAAAGCAATGAGAACAATTCTGAACAAGATTCCTTTGAGCACAAGAGTCCAGCCATTTCGGAAATCGTGGAATTGTTCCGGTTTGAGCTTCTTGGACTTGATAAGTGCTTCGCAGATGAATTTGAACGCAAAAACACCAAGCGTGACGAACATGACGAAAATGACCAGGAAGATGTATCCGGTAAAAAAGATGTTGGTAAGTTCAATATTGCCCTTGAAGCCCACACGCTTGATGCCACTGACGGTGAGTACTTTCATGGTTTCGATATTGGTGGTTGCACTGTTGGAACGCTTGGTCAATCCTGCGACTGCTCCCATAACAGCCAATGATCGTTTTTGAACTTGCACGGAAGCTGTCGAAAGAGCTGAAAGGTATGTCGAGGGAGTTCCACCAGTAGATCGTTGATACCAGGTAGCCATCTTTTGCAAAAATCCGACACGAATAAGACCCATGCTCCATTGGAAATTTTGAGTCCAGGCTTCTACGATAGGAGGAGATTCGACAGATGTCATACCGATGAAGGCCTGTGCCTGGAAGTAGCTGAACAGAGACAAGGCATTAGCAGCCACATGTGCAGCAGTCACCGAATGACCAAGACCAGAAATGATAGCAGAAATGGCCAAGCCCAAGCCAACAATAACAGCCACAGTCCATGCCACAGCCTTTTGGTTGACAGTCTTTGTGTTGGTTAGTTCGGCTTCCACGCATGCAAGGGGTGTTCCATCAGTGCTGTTGATCCAGACCCGGACCTTGCCATCAATGTCCGGAATGTAGTAAATAGCATCTATATTTTCGTCAGTCGCGTAAGCAGCAGGATGATATTGATGAACATACTTGGTACTTTGCTGACAGTACTTTGCGGAATTTCAGCATTTGATGGTAAGTTGGGAATAGCACCCTGGTTCATGGGGCATAGACCTTTCAAAGTGTCATCGGCACAGGGGTCAATCGTTCCGTGGTAGACTGAATAACCATAGCCAAGCACCTGAAATTCCAGAATGACTTTTCCTGATATTTGAGAAACACCATTAAGGTTGAAAGAAAGGGTTCCATTGTCCGGTGTGAATGTGACTTGAAATAGTGTGGCAAAAAAGCTAGAGTTTGACATGCATAGTCCGAGAGCGTTCGATTCTAATATCCGAATGGCGCTGGTAAAGGGTGTGAGGAGGGAGAGAATTGCCACCAGAAGTGGCAATGGAGATGATGGTATCCGCATCTTGAGGTTTGTTGATGTTGTCAATTAGACAATTATAAAATAAGTCGCCGGGGAGTTGGCGTTGAAGGCAAAGGAGAACCAAACTATGGAGTCGGAATTCTGAAACGCGAAATGTGATCCGGAGCCGGCGGAGGGAGAAGAGAGTCTCAAATTAGGCGAATCTAGTTGAGAAGCGAGCGTGCCCAGGAAGTTACTAGGTGAGAGAGCAATGAATTGTTAATGTCGTGAAAGGCGGGTAACGAGGAAGTCAACTCCTGCCGCTCGCATCGGTGATCGAACGGCAGAGTATGGGAGCGAGTGGGAAATCGAAAAACTTGGTGTAATGGGAGCACTAGACAGCGAACGTTGTTGATGAGTAGACGACAGAGGATAACGGCGGAGATGGAGGATGGTGGTTTGTTTGAGAGAGTATGAAGGGAGGTTGTAAACGAAAGACGAGATAGAATCTTGATCAGTTGGGAAGTGTTGAGTCAGCCGAATTGGGATGCTGCACGCTTGTCGCTGAGAGAAGGGCTGGGGAACCGCTGGAAGGGCAACTGGGCAGGAGATTGGAGGGAAAGAGCAAAGGGAGACCTTGTTTCTCTGGGCAGGTGCAGCAGGTGCAGCAGGTGGGCCAAGACCAAAGAGGGAATGACGACTGCCGCACCTGCCCGCGACTGAGTGGACTGAAATGGCTGGGCTTTTGCTGGACTCTCCAACACCACAGAGAATTCATTGTTGGTGGGCTCACACAAGAGGCGACTAGACGGTGGTTTGGTTGGCTAGATTTGGATCAGAGCCATGCAAATCGAACCTCCGTCGCCAGGGGTGTTACGTATGAGCGAGGCTATGCAAACTGACTCTGACCAATCGCGCCTGTTCCGTTGAATAAGGTCCCTGCAGTCTATCCGTCAGTCCTCTCCTAAAATGACTTAAGCACCCCCCAAGACATGCTCATCCCTATCAAAATTCGCCAGCATCTGCAACCTCTCCACTGATTCAGATGTTCCTTGACGCTTACCAGTTGCTGTTTCCGTCCCGTTGTTGTTGGTTGCTTGCTAGGTAGGTATGCATTTGCCGCGAGCCTCATGTTTTAGCATATTTTCAACGCTTCAAATTATTTCAAACCTCCATTCAATTATTCTGATCACTATCTTCCCTTCTTCTAAGTCTTCAGCCCTACCTATATCATTTCCCCTCGCAAAGCACAGATGCCACAGGGAAGGTTGTACTATTGGAATTACACCCCTGGATTACGCTGGGGTTACGTTGCTCTCTCACAAGCACAACCTTAGCCGGTCGTGTCGCGTTCCTGTTTTAGCTTTCAGGTCCTCCAAGGCCATGATAAATTTGCCTGTTTCGACTTGAACCTGCGTTTGATGCTTACAGCACGCGGCAAATGTCCTTCCGGCACCTTTCCTGTTCTGAAACTCCATTTTGAAGCTTTTTTATCGCCTCTCAAATATAACAGCACTCCCCAAGCGACGCGCGATGATTGGAAACGAAGTGGCATGGCTCTTGATATCATACAGTGCCCTGACTATTGAATGTGATTGAAAGGCACCCGTATTAAGGTATTTCAACCACCACAAATGATTGACAGCGCGCCCATTGTTCTATCCGAAATTATGCGCGCTTATTTGGGTCGTCCTACTTCTATTCTATTCACGTTATACGCGGTCCGATCATCCAATCAACTGGATGCCAGTCCAAGAATTAGTGGTTTTTGCTTCTACTAAAATGCACTATCACCCAGCTGAATCTAGATGAAGTCTACCTACCGTTGTTACATCCGAGTACCGTAAAAATCCAACAACATGTCTGCAAGGTTGAGGGCGCTAGAGAGGCGTTTTTAGGGCGATTTCTGTAGAAATGCCCCCTATAGTAATTTTATAGTAATCTATTTTTGGAACGCTAAAAGCTATAATAGCGTTCTTATCCCTAAATCTACTAAATACCTAAAATTAAAGCTATATAATAATATCTTTATTAGTATAAAATAGTAAGAATAAGAAGATATAGTATTATATATAAGTAATGCTTTTAAAGCATATTTTTAATACTAACATAGAGTAGATATTACCTACGATTTTTATTACTTATCTATATTTACTATAGGCTAAGAATACTGCCTAATTTAACGTCTAACTACTAATTTAAGTAGTCTTATTAATAATAGAATATTGCTATTAAATACTAAAGATAGATATTTTAGCTAGGTCGTTTAATAAGATAGGGGTTAGATTAAAGAAGCCCTAGATACTAGAATACTAGTATTAATATTAGTAATAAAGAGGTAGTTAGATACTAAATCTTAGTAGGATAGAACTCTTCGTATTTACTAAGTAATCCATTTTAGGAGAGGCTATTAGACGGCTTAATTACCTATTAATTTTAGTAAAGATAGTAGTAATACTACTTAAAATCCTTTAGTAAAGGAATCTAGTAATTAGGCTAAGGGTTAAGCTAAGGGTTAGGATACAGTAAGATAATTAGTAATAATACAAGTATTAGGTCGTTTATATATAGATTTTGCTATATATCTTCTATTAATTTAATAAAGGATAAATTTACTATAACTTTATCTTCGTTAATAGGTAGAGGAATATAACCCTTAACTTCTTCTTTATCGTAGTATTCCCTACTATTATTATTACTAACATCTTTAGCTTTAATATTAGGGTCGTTTATCTCTTCTTACTCTTTATCTTTACTAGTACTAAGAATATTAATAGATTCTTACTTTATTGCATATTAGTTTAAAAGGTCTAATAGTAATATTAAATCTTTAATACTAATGTTGTTCTTCTTATCCATAATAACGTTTTTAAGTATAGTATTTAACCCTATAGTAGTAAATAAGCGTCTAATTATTAGAGAGTTATTAAAGTAAATTCATTGCTAGGCTTCTACTATAATATATATTATAAATACTTAATATTAAGATATATTCTAATTAAGGGGGTCTAAATCTTTAATATTTATATCCTTAAAGCACTCTTATATATAGAATATAGGGGCCTATAAGTCTTAAAGGTCCTTAACAAGTTATTTAAATAGCTTATTTACGCTAACGTTAAGCAGTTAAATTTTAAATATATAACTAGGAGGAACGATAGTAATAACAATATTATAGTCTTTATACTATTACTTAATAGTAGTTATTTTATAAGTAGAGAAGGCGTCTATAATAAGAATAGAAGGATTAGAAGTATATATTATAAATATTAAAGAAGTAGAAAATATTAAAAATATTAAAAAGGTATAAGATATTAAAGAGGTACTAGTAGGGCTTAATTTTAGAAGAGATATCGTTAAATTAAGCTTTAGATCTTATAGTTAGTACTAAAATATTTCTATTTTAGGAAGGTATAAGAGAGGAATTACCTAAGGTAGAAGGAGACGGAATATCTTTAGACTATTTAGACCCCTCTAAAGGCCCTTTAGGACCCTTTACTACTACATCTAATCTTCTAAGATAATAATATTCTAACTACTACTATATAATATCCTTATTATTCTACGCTATCTTATTATATTTAATAAATACTTCTTAGTTATAGAACGTACCTTTAGTCTTTAAGATACGACCTTTATCTTTATTAGTAGTACCGTAGAAGATAATTAGTAGCGGAATTTAAAGCGTACTATTAGCCGTTATTACTAATACGATCGTTATTTAACGTTTATTATCTTTATCTTTATAAGTATAAATCGCAATTGTCTTTAACTCTACATCTACCAAAGTATAACTACTAAAGTTGCAAAAAGATATTAGCATCTTGTCTATATTAATAATTTAATAGGTAGATACTACTATTTTTAATTCCTTATCTAATACTATATTAATATTTACTTAAAGACTACTAGCTAGCGCTATGGCCCTATACGTTATAAGCTTTATAAATCTAATAAGATTGCTATACTAAGGAACCTATTTATTAGGTAGTTTCTAAGCTACGCGAGTTACCTTCCTTTATACAATTTTGAAGCGCTTTAAGTGCTTATAAAGCTAGCTTTATAAGAATTAATAGATTGCTAGTATCTCTTAAGTCTTAATTTTAGCAGTATAAATATAAGGGTATAACGCCTTAGCTTTCTAAAGTAGTTAACGAGTACCTATAGACTTCTTTTTAGCTCGCTATTTATAGTACTATATATAAACAATATCTTTAAGTCTAAGAAAGTACTCCCTCTATATATCTAGACGCTTAACTTAATAGCTTATATACGGAATTAACTATAATAACTAGCGCTAATACTATTACTACTATATAGTTCTTTTATTTAACGCGTAATATTAAGTAGCTTTAATAGCTATATTAGTACGCCACTATTAATTTATATCTAGACATTTATACTATTTTATACCTTCTAGTAGTAGGTATTACTATTCACTAGGAGATAGTATATAATACTATTATAGTATTTATGCTACTACTTCTATCTATAGTTAAACTAAAGCAGCGTTAAATAACTTAAATTTAGGAGTAATAGTAATAACCTTTTAAAGATTAAATCCCTTACTTTTTTTAGTATATAGTTTTGCCCTTAAAGGACGTAGATAATTCGTCCTTATAATATTTAGGTCTAGTTTAGCTAATAGCACTTATTATAACTAGCATACTTCTTTTAGTACCTTTAGCATAGTTGTAGATATTAATTTTAATATTTTTTAATTAGATTAAGTTAAGATAATAGATATTTAAAGCTTTTAATTAGATTAAAGAAGAAGATAGAATTTTATAGCAAAATCTATATATAAAGTTCTATGCAAGGCTTTAGCCTAATTATAATAAATACACCTTTATCGTTAAAATAATAATATTCTGCTTAAAGTAGGTTAGTTTATCTTTAAAAACGTCAAAATCTATCAAAATAGCTTGCTTAGCGCTAACATTAGGGCGTCAAAAATAGATACTACCTAAATTACTAGCGCTATATTTTCAACGCCCTCTAGCGCGCTATCCTCCTCAACACCCTGTTTTGGCTGAATCGATTGGCTACCTTGCGGACATGTTGTTGGATTTCTACGGTATCCAATATAACAGCACCACGAGCTCAGTGAGCTCATGTTGCTGTTGTGGTTGGATGTTCAGTCTTGGCCTTCTTCTGCTTTGGCTGCTTCGGTTGTGATTGCTCTGCTTTTGATTCATCCTCATTCGCAACCTGAGATCTGAAAAGCACATCGCGATAGTATCTTGCTTCTTCAATACTCTCCAATATATCCTGTCTCGCCTCATGGGTCCCCTTCTTCTTCGGTACCTTCTTTACGATATGCGGGGCAGACCACCGTCGCGCTGCTTCCTTGATACTACTCACATCTAGAATCCGATGATGCAGATGATTGAGCGTCGATACGTATGGTCCCTTGCGCAGAAATTCCTTGTCGTAGTGCACAGAGTTGCCAGCCAAGATCGCCTT
Source organism: Microthyrium microscopicum (assembly GCA_010405405.1). NCBI lineage: Eukaryota > Fungi > Ascomycota > Dothideomycetes > Microthyriales > Microthyriaceae > Microthyrium > Microthyrium microscopicum. The sequence continues at coordinate 889,490 of MU004240.1, read as the reverse complement.
GCCTGCGTCTGGGATGTATTTCTGGATGTATTGTAGAAGGCTCTCGGCCGCGGATTCGGGTGTGACTTCTGAGGAGAGTACTCGCTCGGTGAGACCTGTCTTTGCGTGTGTCTTTATGCACCAGTCGCCCATTGCATCCATCTTCTCTTTTGGCTGGTGGACGACGGTCTCGAAGCCGGATTCTTCGAGAAGGTTGAGATCATGATCTGTTACGTAGCATGCGATTTGTATGATTTCGTCGTTTATGATATCGAGCCCGGTCATCTTTGACATAGTTAGTTCAAGTAATGCGCCTTAAATTTGGTGAACATACCTCGCAATCTACCCACACCAATGGTTGCTTTGAGCTTTTCTCTCCCATGGCTGGCTCGGATAGAAGACTGGTTTTTCTAAATTGAATGCGCAAAGACTTGTATGGCAGGTATTGTGGGCGAAGAATGGTTCTAGATGATGAAAAGAATCTCATCAGCATAAAGCGGCTTTTCAAGAGGTTTCGAAAGTTTACAAACAATTGGTGCAGAACAAATAATGCCCGAGCAAATTCATGATTATTTGGAAAGCGTGGAGGGGGAGGACTGGGGAAGTCTAGTGCTAATTGAGACTAGCGTGGCAGCTCAACGCGTCCAAATGTCGCGTCCAGGTCGCGACTTCCCAATCTTTAATTGACATCTTGAGATCAACTCTTCTATTCTGCACTCCCAATTATCCACACAATTATTCTTCACCAACCATGGCTTCTCGAGCTGCTGCTCTTGCGCAACTCCGTGCAGCTCGAAAATCAGGACGTTCACAACTTGACGACTTTGAAGTCGAGGAAGATATTGCCGTATACGACGAAGTAGACGACGAGGACTACAAGAAAATTGTCCGCAAACGCTTGGACGAAGATGACTTTGTAGTTGACGATAATGGTGCCGGATATGCTGACGATGGTCGAGAGGAGTGGGACGAGAATGAACAGTATGCGAGTGAAAGTGAGGAGGATTCTCGTCGACCTGGCAAGCATGGTGGTATGAAACCTCCCCCTCATATCTACTCCTCTCACTAACGGTGTCATAGCCAAGCGGAAACGTGAAGAAGATCGCGAACGAAAAGAAAAGGTCAACAATGGCATTAGCAAATACTTCAGTGCCAAAGCTGCCGCCATGGCTCCCAAGCCAAAGGCAGTGCCAAAAGTTACCGAGGCCGACGATGCATTCATGAACGATCTACTGGGCGAGGTTGATGTTAATGTCAACAGCCATCGCCCAATGTCTCGTACAAAGCCTGTGCGGGATCAATCACGCCGGAAGACTCGAGTCTTGTCTCCATCCCTTGACGAAGCCAAACCTAAAACCAAGAAAGTACGAATTCAGGAACCATTCGAAGCGATTAATCCAGATTCGGAGATTGAAAATGCTCCCATGATGGACGATGACGACTTTGTTCTTCAAGCCGCAGACGATGATGTCCCAATGAGTGATCCTCTACCCTCCTCTCCAGTTACTAAAGCTGTCGAACGCAAAATGCAGCCTGTTATCAAGGAGGAGGAGGAAGAAGACTATGATATGATGGAAATCACTCAGGCAGTCGGTACTACAAGTGCTGCCTCAGTAAACATGTCTGGAAGCCGTCCAGTTCCCAAGGCTCTCAAAAAATCCATCTATCCCACCCCAGTGAGCTCATCTCCATCGGGACCCGCGAGCGATGCCGTTGACGCTACCGCCTGGACATCTGTCACGAGCAAGCTGAACGTGCTCAGCAGCCCTGCGACATCAACTGCTCCTTCTTTTGGCAAGCTTGATCATGAGTCTGCTATAGAGGAAGATGGTAGCGTGCGCATGTTTTGGTTCGACTTTGTGGAAGTCAAAGGCAGTCTATGCCTGTTCGGCAAAGTCAAGGACAAAGCTACTGACAAATACGTCAGCTGTTTCCTCAAAATTGACAACATCAAGCGAAAGCTATATTTCCTTCCACGCGAGACTCGAGTGAAGAGTGGTATTGACACCCGCGAGGAGGTTTCAAAAGGAGACGTCTACGCTGAAGTCAACGAACTCATGTCGAGAAAGCGCATCGCCGAGTTCAAGTGCAAGTTTGCAACTCGCAAGTATGCTTTCGAGCTTCCAAACGTTCCCAAAGAGGCCGAATATCTCAAGACATTTTATCCATACAGCAAAGGAGACGACAATCCTCCTATTCCAACTGATACTACTGGAGAAACATTCTCCCACGTCTTTGGTGCCAATACGTCAATGTTCGAACAGTTTGTTCTTTGGAAGAATATCATGGGTCCTTGCTGGCTCAAGATTGAAGGGGCCAACTTCAATGCTGTCACCAATGCCTCTTGGTGTAAGCTTGAGCTTCAGGTCGACAACCCAGCACTGATAAACGCTGCACCCGAGTCTGAAGAATTGCAGGCTCCTCCTCTAACATTGATGAGTATGTCGTTCCGAACGACCTTCGATGCCTCAGCGAATAAGCAAGAGATTCTCATTGCTAGTGCACGAATCTACGAAAACATTTCACTAGCCGATACTACACCAGCCGAGAGACTGCCCTCAAAAACATTCACAATCATGAGACCCATCGAAGGTCATTATCCGATTGGTTTCCAAGATGAATTAGCGCACCATAAAGGCTTCATTGGCATGGAAAAGACCGAATCAGCTCTGCTTTCAAAGTTCATGGCAGCCTTGGGAAATGCTGACCCTGATGTTCTCATGGGTCACAAGCTCGACGATGTGGACATTCCGATTCTCCTCAATCGTCTAAAGGAGAGAAAGACACCGGGCTGGCATCGTATCGGTCGTCTTAGACGAAGTGACTGGCCAAAGACTATGGGTCGTGGTGGTAGCAACTTCTCCGAACGACAAATCGTTGCTGGTCGCTTGCTCTGCGATCTTGCTAACGATCTCGGAAAGTCTCTTATGACTAAATGCCAGTCTTGGAGTCTCAGCGAGATGTGCGATCTCATCCTCCGTGAAACTCGCCGCGAAATCGACAACGAGCAAGCACTCAAAACTTGGGCTACCACAAGACAGGGCCTGATGCAATATCTCACCCATTGTGAAGCAGACACCCATTTCATTGCTGCAATCGCACTCAAAGTTCAGATGCTCGCTCTCAGTAAGCAACTCACCAACCTTGCTGGCAATTCCTGGGCGAGAACCCTGAGTGGTACTCGAGCGGAGCGAAATGAGTATATTCTGCTACATGAGTTTAACAAAAACAAATTCATCTGTCCAGACAAGGCGTGGGGCAAAGCCAAAGTCAAGACTGAGGACGAAGAGAACGAAGAAGGCACCGATGCAAAGAAGAAAGACAAGTTCAAGGGTGGTCTCGTCTTTGAGCCCGAAAAAGGTCTTTACGACAAATGCATCCTTGTCATGGACTTCAACAGTTTGTATCCAAGCATCATTCAGGAGTACAACATCTGCTTTACCACAGTCGAGCGGTCTGATCTCTCAGAGGAAGACGACAAAGTGCCTGAAGTACCCGCGGATCAAGATCTTGGAATCCTGCCAAAGCTCATTTCAACACTTGTTAAGCGACGTCGCGAAGTCAAGAAACTCATGAAAGATCCCCAAGCATCTCCTGATCAGCTCGCCACATGGGATATCAAGCAGTTGGCACTCAAGCTCACAGCAAATTCCATGTACGGCTGTTTGGGTTATACCAAATCTCGCTTCTACGCCCGTCCTCTTGCGGTTCTCACCACCTTCAAGGGTCGTGAAATTCTCAGAAGCACTAAAGATCTGGCAGAGGAAATGCAGTTGCGTGTCATCTATGGTGACACTGACTCTGTCATGATCAACACCAATATGGATACCATTCCAGAAGCTCTCAAGTTCGGACGCGAGTTCAAAAAAGCCGTCAATGATCGCTACAAACTCCTTGAGATTGATATTGACAATGTATTTCGCCGGCTACTACTTCATGCCAAGAAGAAGTATGCTGCACTCAATGTCATTGAAGTTGATGGAAAGTTTGTAGAGAAGATTGAGGTCAAAGGACTGGACATGCGACGTCGAGAGTATTGCATGTTGTCCAAAGAAACCTCGACCAAACTACTCGAGTTCTTACTGTCTGGAAAAGAGCCGGACGAGGTGGTGGCCGAGGTTCACGACCATTTACGCCAACTTGCTACCAACATGCGTGAATACAAGATTCCTGTCCAGAAATACATGATCTACACGGTATGTTCAATCTACTTTGCAGCAGGTCCTCTCTAACTAGAAATAGCAATTAGGCAAAGATCCGAAAGATTATCCTAATGGCAACAGTATGCCATCAGTCCAAGTGGCACTGAAACTGATGGCAAAAGGCAAGAAAGTCAAAGCAAAAGATGTCATGTCTTTCGTGATTTCAGGAGATCATGCTGGATCAAATGAGAAAGCAGCACAAAATGCATTCCCACTCGACGAATTCCTCAAAGTCGGTTCAGAACTAAAACCTGGTAAGAAATGCAACCGTCGATCTATAATATTGTACTAACGAAGTCTACAGATATCGAATACTATCTTCACAAGCAGATCCTACCGCCCGTGGAACGTCTATGTGCACCAATATCTGGCACCAACGTCACCCAGCTTGCAGACTGTCTCGGACTAGATACATCCAAGTATCGCGTCAGCACTGTCTCCAACGAGACCCGTGTAGAAGCTGAACTGCAACCACTTGAATCACAAATCCCTGACTCCGTCCGCTTCAAGGACGCCGCACCTCTCTTCCTACGATGTCGCGCCTGTAAAACTCTCTCCACATTCCGTGGCATCGCACCGTCCATGACTGCCACCCCCGAAGAGCCAACAGCTACGCGCGTTGTGCACGACGGCCTGGCATGTCCGTATGAGTCCTGCGGCGCTGTCCTACCCAATCTCAGCATCGCCGCCCAACTCGACGCGCAAATTCGGCAGCATGTTGCGCGCTACTATGCTGGCTGGCTAGTCTGTGACGATTCCACGACATGCGGCCAGCGCACGCGGCAAATGCGCGTCTACGGCCATCGCTGTCTTGGGCCCAAGGGTCTAGGCTCTGGATGCGCAGGCAAGATGCAATACGAGTTTACGGAGAAGGCGCTCTACAACCAGATACTGTACCTCTCGACCGTCTTTGATGTAGAGAAGGTCAAGGAGCGAGTGAGCAATGCGGCACTGGTGGTCGATCGCGAAGTCAAGGATAAGACCCTTGTGCTCGCCGAGTGTAATCGCCAGCGCTTTGAAACGGCGCGCGATGTGGTTAAGGGATATCTGGACCGTAATGGTCGCCAGTGGGTGCAGATGGATAACTTGTTTGCCTTTGCGCGCAAGGCATAGCGTCGGTTGCTTCTCTCAGGCGTTTTGTGTATGACTGTTGCATTTTCATTCGGCGGCGCAATTCGGTTTGGATATATGAGTTGTGTGTCTGTCTATTCTTCGCTAATGCTATACTGAAGAAACTTATTCGCTTATGATGCTTTCCTACGCTTCTCCAGTGACCGTGACAAAATGTCCACAAAGTTCCATACATCGCTAAACGTATTGTAAAGCGGCGTCGGCGCAACTCGAATAACATCCGGCTTTCTCTCATCCACCACCACGGCCTCTGCCTCCAAATCCACCACCACACCATCCAGCAACCCCGGATCCAGCCGCACACTAATCTGTGCTCCGCGCTCCTCCGGGTTCACCGGCGTCAGCAGCGTATACGGCCGCTGTCCGCCATCTACTGTCGGCCAGTTGAGCAGCAAATACTCCAAGTACCCCGTCAACAACACACTCCGCTTCCGTAACTCCACAACACTACCTGCGCGCTCAAACACACTCAAACTCGCAAGTACGCTCGTCGTATCCAACGCACTCGGATTACTCACCTGCCACCCAGCCGCACCCGCAATCGGAACAAACACATTATCCATCTCAAACCGCGTCGTCTTACTGCTGCCCCACCAACCACATAGCCGATGACGAAAACCAAAGCGTTTCTCCGCCTCAAGACCACCCGTCAACACATCATTAGGCGCACTACTACTCTCTAATGCCTTCTCCGGTGAGTTCGCGACTGCGGTGTGGCGGTCGTGCACAAATAGTGCGCCGATGCAGCCTGGTCCGCTGTTGAGGTATTTATACGTGCACCACGCGGCGAAATCAACGTCCCAGTCGTGTAGTTGGAGAGGGACATTACCAGCTGCGTGCGCGAGATCCCAGCCGATGAGAACGTTGTGTGCGTGAGCGTGCGCAGTGATGTTTTTGATGTCGAAGAATTGGCCGCTGTAGAAGTGAATGCCTGGCAGTAGAATAAGAGCCAGCGATCCAGCGTGCTCAGTGATAGTGTCTAGAATATGCTGTGTAGAAAAATAGTGTTTGTCACTATCATCCGGTTCCAGAAGCACGAGTGCTTCGCGGGCAGAGTAGTTGTGCTGCGCGAGATGGCTTTGCACAGCAAAGTGGTCACTTGGGAATGCTTTGCCTTCAATGAGGATCTTGTATTTGTATGCGGTGGGCTTGTAGAAGCTGGCGAGCAGGAAGTGTAAGTTGGCGGTCAGTGTTTCCATGACGGCGACTTCGTTGGGGGTGGCGCCGACGATGGGTGCCATGGCGGCGCTGGCTTGGTCGTCAATGTTCATCCATGGTTTCGTGAGCTCATCGTCGAGTGATTTGAAATGCCCGTAGACTCCTTGTGTACTCCAGGTGGAGAGGTAGCGCTCGATATATGTCTTGGTACATTTTGGCTGTAGACCTAGGGAATTGCCACAGACGTATATTGAGGATTTGTGGTTTTCCTGAGCAGTGTCTGGCGTGTCGATTAGTAATATGCTTTTGGTTTTAGAGGTTCAGAGACATCGGTTTTTTGCACATACCATTTTTGGATGCTGTGATGGTTCGCCTCTTTAGATCGGCTTGCGTCGGAATCACGAAATGTTCGCGCTGAGAAATTCCATGTTCACTGTCCAATTTCTGTGCCGTCTTTTCAGAAAGCGGAGTTTCAAGGGATCCAAAGTCGAAGATATCGGCCATTGTTAGAAAGATTTTGTAGATGAGGTAAGTAAGCACGGTAAGGTTCTCAAGCTCTGAAATGATCGGAACCAAATACCACCGCTTCTGGTGGATTTAGCTCCGTTTGGCACATGTACGGCGCGCATGCAGGGTTCTGGCTTCCGCATCCACGACGTCCTACTTAGCTGCTACAATATATAGCCGCTCAGACTTCATATCCTGTCAACTACATCTCTATCCTGGATTCTGGTAAAGTGCCTGGAGCACGCCGGACAACTGTCCACTGGATAGCATGTACCGGTGCATTTTCCGTATAGTTTCCCTACAATATATCCTTTCATTTCCGATGCTCTACGATAAGCTACAGTTATGCTATCTCTTTTCTCAAGCTCTCGGAGCAGTACCTTACACCAGCCCTATGGCAAATGAGAGGAGATTATATAGATTAGATGACCATAAGAGTATATATTCTAGTCACTCCCCAAAATCGGAGTCCATGATTCCCTCTAGCGTGCGACTTCGATTCCACTTCCAACATATTCAAGTACTGTCTTGACGATGCGCGTACTCACCTGGTTCACGGCACTCCTCGCCACGCCTCTCGTGGTACTTGCCGTCCCCCAGCGAGGAGGAGGCAAAGCAGCACCTACACCATGCAAACGCCAGAGTCCTCCTCCGAGCGAAGCTGAGACGAAAGCTCGCTTTGACGCTTTCGTCGAGGTGTTTGTGGGCAAGCAAAAGTCCATCTACAAGTCCTTTGAGTACATTGCTGCCGACTATATCGTAAGAGCTCCATGAATCGCGCTTTTATTATCCGTGCTAAGTAGACTGATTGTCAGAATCATAATCCAATGGCTAAGAATGGGTCTGCCTCCGCCTGGGGTATTCTCAGTCCGATTTGGGACAATACCAAGCACACGTACATACGCTCCACATTCAAGAGCCCCATGTCTTGGGTGAATTATAAGTCTGGTGGGATGGGAGAGATCGTCGATCGATTTAGATGGGATGGTGGCTGCATTGCTGAGCACGTAAGTTGGCAGTTTTGGTGTGAGCTTTTTGGGAGACGTACTAACCATGAACAGTGGGATCAAGGAGAACGATATCCCTCATCTTGAGAAGACAAGAATTGAACTACCAGTCTACACAGCCTCAATAGCATAATAAAATATTCGGGGTTGGACCTATGTGTGGGCAGTGACGAGCGACCCATCATCCGTCACTGTTTGAGCTCCAAAATCAACATCGTGAACCTTTCCCAACGCCACAACTTATTATTTTGACCAGAAAAAGATCAAAATTATCCAAAGCTATCCAAGGCAAATCAGAATAAACCATTATCAGGGAAAAAACGGGCCAAAAAAATTTGACCTCCCCGAGGATTGACCCCGTACACTCTGGGAACAAAAACTTAACCCACACCCAACGTGATCCGAAGATTTGAAGGGGGGTATTACAAGGGAAAAGACTCGCCCGTCTTTTATTACGTGTATGCTAGATCCCGAATTAGTTAAGGTCGTCATCAGTGCAGGTCGTGATATTCATTCTCCCATAATGAATATCACCGCTTAGAAGCCTTGAGATAAAATTGCAATCAAACAGTATATATCCAGCAAATAAAAATTCCAACTCAGCACAATATCACAGCAATGATTTTTTGTAATTCCAGCGTGGACAGTAATAGGTATTTAGGAAATTACATGATAAAACGCTCAATCTTCAGCCTCATTCTTCTCGTCAAAAACAATTTCTTCTGTGTTTATTGTCACACTCCGGCGAGTCCCTGATATTCTTCGGCCGGTTACGTGACTTCCTCTGTATCTCAAGATCCTGTGACGAACTAATTCTAGGCTGTCCCGATGGTCTCGAAAGTGGACATGTGAGCTTGACAGATTGGACAATACTCGATCTCGTAGAGGTGTAGTTGGATCTGAATTGATGACATCGAGGTGCTCAGTACCTTCGTGTGGTGCGACAATTGAGGTATCAGGTTCTGAATGGTTATCCCAGGAGAGCTCACGCGTTGAGCCAGGCGGTCCGTCAGTATCGTCATAGACTTCAACGGTAACTGGAGTAGATGCGCCAGATTCATTACGCTCAGGAAGAGAGCCAAAGCGGATATGAGTGTCAGAATCGGAGACACGCCTGCTGGGGTTCTGTGATTCTACTTGAGACTGACTGCCGGACACTACAACTTCGCTGTTCCGTGAAGCGGATTTGCATGGAGTTGACGGAACAGATGAGTGCTCAGAAGAGTGGTGTTGCTTTCTGTGATTTACTTTTGAACCTTGGACTACGGTGTGCCTATGCCAATCCCAATGGCTTAGTTTGGTATTGACTCGGTCCAAGGGTAGTTCAGATTGCTCGTCTTCTTCTGAGAAGTATGCATCTTTCAAAGGTGACACAAAAAGAGGCCTATGGTGATCAGGACTGAGGTAGGTGCTTCGCTCAGGAGAAGTACTGTCATGCCAGGAGACCTCAAAGGTTTCGTGACCATCACCTATAACAGTGGAGCCATGGTCAGGAGTGCTCGTCAAGTCGAGCGGAAGAGGGACGCCATGAACTTCGTGCTTGTCTGTTACCACAGAGACAAGGGCCTCTTTATGCTCGAGGTCGGATGCTAGCGGAGGTCTGTTGCTTGATTCGCCTTTCTGAAAGCTCTGCGAGACGTTAGTTTATTGTAGTCTGCGCGAATAATCACGAGACCTACCTCGTAGTAAGCGTGTTGAAGAGTCTTGATATCTACAGAGCCAGTCGTGCTCGCCCTCTTCAGAATGATTGGCATGGCGTATGCAGACCAGCGTCGGCCATCCGCATTCGGGTGCGCATCAGATCCAGTAGCATTGTTGTCCGCAGTTCCGCTTGTCGATCGAGAAGATTTTGACCATCTCCGGCCGCCACCTTGACTGCTGGAATCCTCTTCATCTGATGACGGGATCTGAAGCGTGAACGGGAGAAAAGATACTGCCAGATCTCGATATCGGTCCCTGGCGCGTAGCGTTGCAGGAGCGCTACTTCGTCGACGAGCTTTGAGACCAAATGGGTCAGCCTCTTCACTGGTGGTGGTAGATAGTATGCTCCAGGCTAAACTTGAGCGGTGTGTGGTAGATAAACTTGAGCGCTGCGTGGAGATACTCCCTTCGAGTCGCTGCCGAGGGTGCTCATCGCTTGATCGATGTGGCTCATGAAGATTCGGATTTGAAGACATGTGCAAACGACGAACAAGCGCGGTCATTCTATGGGTTTGGCGATTTCTGGACAGTCTTCCATCAGGATCCCCGTCGCGCGTTTCACCAGGAGGAGAGACGAGTCGTGAGCTAGTCATTTCGAGAAAAGGCTGAGGTGATTCTCTAGGTGAACTGGACTCGACGATATCCACCGTGATTGATTCACATCTAGAAATATCTGTGATCAAGACTGGCGCGATGGCAACTAGAGTACGTCCTTGAGCTTCGGCGTCACGGAGCTCTGAGGTTTTGGCGTGGTCAGAAGTCGACATTGCTTCCTCAATCTATCGTGAAGAATATGATGGACAATCCAGGACTGAGGCTAAAGGATGGATTAGGGATAAGAGGTTTGGAAATAATGATTCGAGGTTAAAGGATAAAGTAGAAAAGAGAGAATGCTGCAGCTAATACTACGATGCATATGAACCAAGAATTGAAAGAGACGAAGCTTGTCCGTAAGGAACAGGAAATTCATAAGGGCATTACAAATAGAACATGGTGTCATCTGCAGTGTCCTTTCTACATTCTTCGCAACATACAGGGAAAGCACAATCATGAAGAAATAACGGGAAAGCATTAACAACTGGAAGCACCAGTAGCCCAGGATTGAGGTCCGAAAGCAACTGCATTGGAAGTACCGATGCTGCTAATTATCAAGTGTCATAACCCCAGCCGACCTGTCGATTGACTTCTTGATACGTTCGAATTCCAGCTCCAAGGAAGTTGATGGCAGAGTCAATTGTGGGGTCTCCATATTGGGGAAGAGATTCATCAACGATAACCAGATCCTCTTCAGTGAGGACGGTCTCTCGCTTGGAAACAATGGCCTTTGCAATAAGCTTTTGCCACTTGGCAAACCATTGTTTTTCACTTATAGTAGCAAACTGTCGCTGGCCGTTGCCAAACTCATCATGATATGAAAATGGCCAATCTGCTCTCACGACTTCGTACTTCTTAGTCAAGAAAAAGAGAACTGGCCATGTGATGATCCAAAGCATCGAAATACAGAACAAAAGGAAGATCCAGCGAGTATTTCGCCAACGATTTATCCAGTGGTCGTTGAATATATCAACTCCTGGATTTTCAACCGGAAATGAAATGACGAGATGGCCTTTGTAGTTTGTTGCTCGAACCAAGTTTTCAAGTCGTTCTGTCAAGAACTTCTCGTCCAATCCAGTGGCATATCTCTTGAAGCGAAACCTTGTTACAGATTAGCGAGGTCGTTCCGACCAATTTGGCTGACTTACTTCTTCAGCACAGCATGACTTGCATCATACATGTGGCACCACTCCTTTACTGAAGGCTTAGTCCTTTCCATATTGGCAGCCCGATCTACTGTCTTAAGAACAGTACCTCTATAGGCCTTTGTATGATTTTCAATAGTCCGCAATTCCGCCCAGGCATTTCTTCCTGGATGTGTGAACAGATACTCTGTCAGCCGGAGCTTAACATCGAAATCTGTAACCCTCTTCTGCTCCTTTTTGTCGCCATTCTTGGTAGTCTCTTGATGGGTGCCTCGAATCTGTACAATCTTGATGGGAGGCACTTGTGCCCACTTGTTCAAGGCTGCTTCCATGCCTTTGGGGTCGTTCTGGTAGACTCCAAGGAGCACTTTTGTCCCATCGTCCAGAGTCTTGGCTGCATCGAGATCGGATAAGTTGTAGGAGTTGTATGGCACATCAGACACATGGTGGCCGGTACTCTGCTGCTGATTCTCGTCATGGTCGGTATATGGTGGCGGTACGGCCAATGTATCGGATTCGATGGTTCTCAGTTCCGGTGCATCATCGAAATCTACAGTCGTAGTTGTATGCAGAGACACTGCATCATCCATAGATGGATCATCGCGATAAGGGCGACCATTGCTGGTTTTTGATGGGCCTCCCATTTCGGGGAGCGGGGGTTGACTTCGTCTTGTGGATATATCGATCAACTCTAACTAGCTGGACAGTGTGACAATCTATCACTAGAGTTCAGGCCTTGTCAATGAGATTCGAGAAAATGCAGAGCAATCTGAACTATCAAGCGGAAAGGGTTGACAGTACTAGTATATACAATCTTGAAAGGACAAGTTGTTTGAGGCGCAGTTGGTCTTGATTGAGCGGAAGGCAGCTGCTTTTGAGTCGGATCTGACAGGGGCTTGAATCCTTTGACTGGTGAAACGCAGACGAAAAGTATTGACAGTATTGAATTCTTGTCATGCAAATTGTAAAGTTATGTATAGAACTGCAATGTTGAAAATAGCTGTGAGTTTGTAAACTGTTGCCAGTCAAGCTGGACCCACAAGCGTTGTGTTAAACAGATTCTTGTTGTTGCTGTTTGCCACCAGATATCAAGCTCCAAAAATAGCTTCTCGTGTCTTTCACTTGCTTGCGAATGCCGTTACCCATGTCTCGAACGCTCTCACAACCTTTGCATCTGCAATTGAGATCAAAATGCAGAGCCTCCTCAAATCACTTGATTCATGTCAAGCAAACGGGATACTGCGGTGAGGGTAGCAATATGCGTTTTACATACTACTGAGTATTCAGTGAAGCAAGACGAGCCGCATGAGACATAGATCAATCCAATTCTCAAGGATTTAATGACAAAAAGTCTCACCGGAAAGTTGAACCTCAGTAGTGTCAATTCAAGAACGAACAGATCTCCAGGAGAAAAGGTCAGGAAGAAGCTTTTGATTTGCCAGCCACGTAGGAAAGAGCCGCAACGATCCATGATCGATCCAACTGCCTCCAGCTCCTGCGTCATTCATCCGACGCAACCAGCATAAAATGAGCATCAAAAAGTGCAATTGACACGAATACACTCATCTCATCCCTAATCCAATAAATCTCTCTATTCCTCACAATGCTGGGCACATCCTCCCGCAACATCTTCGACCCACCAACCCTCCGCGAACGCATCCTAACCTCGCCCCTCCAATTCATCATCACAAACCTCTACCACAGCTTCAACGCCCTCTACTCAACCCCCAAACCATCCTCCAAGTCTTGCGTCCGCGTAATCTGCATATCCGACACCCATACCAAACTCTGCTCAATCCCGTCCGGCGATCTCCTCATTCACGCTGGCGACCTCGCAAACAAGGGCACAGTATCCGAAATACAAGCACAAATCGACTGGCTCGCCAGCCTCCCACACGCGCACAAGATAGTCATCGCAGGTAACCACGATACCTACCTAGACCCGCGGTCACGAACTACACTGAGCCCTGAAGAGCAGGCGGAGACGCTGGATTGGAAAGATATAACCTACCTGCAGCATAGCGGTACTAAGCTCAAGTTTGAGAATGGGCGCGTATTGTGTATATATGGCGCACCGCAGATTCCAAAGTGTGGTGGATCCAATTTCGCATTCCAGTATGATCGTATATTAGACGCGTGGACGGATACGGTGCCGCGGAAGACAGATGTGCTCGTCACGCATACGCCGCCAAAATATCATCTTGATTTGCAGTATCCGTGGCTAGGATGTGTGTTTTTGCTGAGGGAGGTGTGGAAGATTAGGCCAGTATTGCATGTGTTTGGGCATGTACATGCTGGTGCTGGAAGAGAGCTCGTAAGATGGGATGATATGCAGGAAGTGTATGAAGGAAGTATGGCGCGAGAGGGACGGAAGGGGTTTATAAGGCAGCTGATTAGTTTGCACCTGTGGATGGATGCGTTAAGGGTGATATTCTATGGGGTGACAGGTGTGATATGGGATCGAGTATGGGGAGGAGATGCAAAGGGCACGCTTATGGTGAACGCAGCTCTCTCTGTGAATAATACTGGAAAGCTGGGGAATGCTATTCAGATAGTTGATATATAACAGGACCGCCTATGCTATGGCAATGGCATCGAGCTGATATTTAGGGATTAAGCGGTGACAGACCTCAGACAAGTTGACTGCCTTTACAGAGTCATACATATAGAATCAGGTTTAAAAGACTCCGCATTCGTCTCAACCAGTTTCCACGCCTCAACACCGCCTTGAATGCCATCAGCACCTACAGACCACAACTCGCTATCGCACAACAGCCGTCTCCAAATGTTGATAACATCATGCAACCGCACTCCATGCTCTCCCATCAACGGGCAATTTGGACCATACTTGAAGATGCCCATACAAGACCCGTCCACAGAAGTCGGCGTGAGCAGCTCAACTACATCACCAATCTCAGCCATCTTATTCTGCGAAGGTATGACATATAGTCCAGCTCGTTTATCAAGCAAGAACAGCCTCTCCCAGGCCTCTGCCTTTGCTCCTCGATCCGATACAGACCAGGTGCTGAAAGCATCTCCAGGAAAGAGAAGGAACGAATAGTCATCTCTGAAGGCGTGGTCAGTAGCGTGTTTTAGGCGCTTGTAGGCGGTGATGGCTGTCAAGGTCTCTGTGTCCAAGATCCGCAGGGTAGGCGCGATATACTTGATAGAGGGTGGTGGTTTGCGAGCTTTGGACATGAATTCTCGTGCGAAGCCTTGGACGTTGTGCTCGTCGAGACGCTGGGTGGTGAACCAGCCATATTCTTCTTGCTCTTCTTGTGCGATTTTGGCCTGATTGGGGTATTTGTGGATCATCTCCTCGAGATAATCATGCCATGTGTCTAGAGTCAGTTCTAGCTCGGATTCTGAGTATGGCAGCATTATCTGCAGTGCATCAGTACAATCATTCAGTCAAAGCAACGACGTAAGTCATGAAAGATCTTGAGCTTACCCAACAGGGAACTGGATCATGGACAGAGCCAGGCAACAAAGCAAACTGCCCAACTTCAATCCTTCGCAAATAAAATTGAAGCGCAACCTCAAGCGAGATCCAATGCCCGGAGAAATTGGGCTCCATAAGGGAATCAACGTCATCAAAGAAAGAACACGCGCCATCTCTACCCAGGTCTAGCATTAGTCCCTTATCGTCAAACTCGTTTTCTATCGTTTGATACAACAAGATCCAACTCTCAGGCATAAACTCATCACGCATCTCCGAAGGATTCGCAATACCATCGAATATCGGAAGGAAAGGGAGAACATCTGGGTCCACGATATCAATGCCTTCCAGGAAATGAATGACTGGAGGTGTGAGGACTTCACGGAGCTCTTCTGCTTCGGATCCATAGAATGAAAACCAGCTCCTCGTCACGTTGATGGTCCGATATGGTGAGGTCTTGTCCATGGCATATTTGACGATGCGATTGTGTAGCTCTATACACTTTGCTACATCCATTTTTGAGTCGAAGGAGTTTTGAGAGTCTGAAAACTCGGCACATGAACACTGGTCTTGGATATTTGTTCGGCTTTACTCGCCGCACTCAAGATGATGGTATAAAAAGAAGCAAGCATCGGCGTACCGCCAGGCTGAGACCTGACTGCAGGAATATAGATGCCGCTGATCATAAATTCGTTGATCATAATAGTATGTTTCTATCATCAAGCGGAGCGTAACCACCTGTGACTGCGTGGAAAATCGAGTAGAAATCACGACTTTATAGAGTACTGAGAGGGTAAACAAGCTCTAGATAGTACAAAGGTCTTGCAATTTCGATCCAGTCTTTGGACTAGAGAGCAATTTCCATATCTACAATCTTTTTCTAGGACGAGGACGCAAGGTGGAGTGAGGTTGATAAGGGTAGTCGTGTATGATATCACAAAGTATTTCAGACTCAAGCTTCTTGATATTCAACTTTAATTCGCGGAGATGAAGAAGGACTGAATACCAGGATTGTTACTCGATAAGATTGAAAACGGGGTTAAGAATGGCGTGAAAAGGCTTGCATGGCTAGGAATATAGTTCTATCATTGGCGGAGGAGACATAAGCTTAGAATTTTGTGAATTTATGAAAGGGTCTTGTATGGTAGACAGTTAGTACTAAAGTATTACAAGACCTATTTAAAAACTTTACCTAACCTAAAACGTAATTCTACTAAGATGTTATATCTATATACTATATTCTTAATATTATATAAAAGTATAGTAAAAATTTAACTAATTAGAAAAAGCCCTAATAATTAGCTTAATAATTTAAAGTACTTAATATTTAAAGCTTTTATTATAATAAACGTATTATAACTTCTTTCTTTAGACTTTTCTTATTTAACTCTTAACTTATTCTTTCTTATTATAGAGTTTAACTTATTATTACTATTTCTAGCTATACTAAAAAGAAATAAATAGAATCTTAGAGAATATTTTCTATTTAGTTAGGTACTATAATAAACTTATTATAGCTTTCTTTTTTAATATTTTAATATTAAAACCTTAATATATATTTTTTAAAGTTAAAGCTTTAATATAGTAGGCTTAAAGTAGTGCTTAGAATTTTATTATATTAGCTATTCTACTACTTTTATAAAGCCTTATAATTCTTTCTTTTATATCTCTTCTTCTTTTTTCTTTAACTTTAACTTTTAATAGGTATCTACTATTATATCTTATAAAGTTCTTTTATTATATAAAAGTTTTCTTAATAGTTCTCTCTTTATTTTTAAAGGCTCTTAGTATTTTATAAGTATAAGAAATTTCTTAAATTTTTTTTTCTTAATTACTAGCTTTATTTATCTACTTTACTTATTTCTTTTAAATAATTAGTTATTATTACTAAAGTAAGTTTTATATATAAATTATAAATAATAACTAATATTTTAATAAGCTACTACTAGAATACTAATTAATATTTAGTAGACTCTTTATAATAGTTAGATTATAGTTAGTTAAGTTAGTATTAATGCCTTTATTTATACTTATTTTATTAACTTTAATATCTTAGCTAATACTACTAGTACTCTAAGTCTTAAAGAACTTACTATTTTTTTTAATATAGCTTTTCTCTACTTATAGTCTACTTAATTTTATTAGACTAATACTTTAGAGAAATAACTTATCTTTATTAATAATAATCTTATCTTTTTAATATTAGTTAATACTTTTACTACGTATATTTATATTAGTAACGTTTATATATTAACTTATAACCTAATTAAGTAGCTTATATATAAGCACGTTTTTACTAGCCTATTTACTATTACTATAGTAGTTATAAATTCTATTAATTCTATTAATATACTTATAAATTAAATTAATTTTTTCTTTTATATAATTTTAACTAATATTTTTATAGGCTTATTAGATTACTTATAGTAGTATATATACTTATAAGTATTTTCTTATAAGTTTATATTAAAAGAACTTAGATAAACTTACTTATAAAGGTTATGCTAACTTAATTACTAACTAGAAAGTCTATATTTACTCTACTTAGGTTAATAAAATTAATAATAAACTTATATATTATAAAGGTTTTTATAACTAGTCTTATAAAATTAACTAATTTTCTTTTAAGTTAATATAGGTAAGAAATATTTTATAGTAAATAAAATATTAGATATAATATATAGGCGCTTATTTTTAAGCTTTTTATTACCTTAAGTTCTTTTCTTTTCTATAGATAAATATAATAAACTCCTTTTTATAAATTTTAATATTTCTACGTTCTTATAAATTTATAATAGTACGTCTACTTTAAATAGCTAATAAAACCTTAATAAATATATAGAACTCTATATTCTTAATAAAATTAGTAATAAGACTTTTATACTTATAATAATATTAATTTTATAATACTATATAATATAAACTTATAGTAAAGATATTTATAAATAAATAATTATAATTATAAATATTAATAATAATATTTTATAAATATAAAAAATAATATATATAAATGAATTATAATACTAAGATTTTTAAGTATATAATAACTTTAATAAAATGTCTATTTATAGCATTTATAAATATCTAGAAACTATATATATAAATAAATTATAATATTAAGATATTTAACTCTATAATAATATTAATAGAATAACTAGTAATAATGCTTATAAACGCTTAAAAACTAAATATATTAACAAATCGTAATATTAAGATTTTTAACTCTATAATAACTTTAATAAAATGTTTACTTATAGCATTTATAAATACTTAAAAAGTATATATATAAATAAATCGTAATATTAAGATATTTAACTCTATAATAATATTAATAGAATATTTAGTAATAGTATTTATAAAGGATGTCTATATAAACTAGTATATTTATATAATTTTTAGTATTAAGGTAATAGCTTTAAATAGACTTTAGAGAATTAAATATTATATACTTTTTATAGAATATTTTTTCTTAATTATTTATATAATTATATTAATTATATAGATATATTCTATTATTATCTTAACTATATAATATCTAATTATTATTAATTTTTTTATTAAATATTTATATATCTTTATTAATAAACTCTATATTTTAGTATAACTTTATTTTAATTTAAATATAGTATATATTTTTTTCTTCTTATTATTTATAATAATAAAGAAGCTATAAGACTTTACTATATCTATACTATCTTTATAAAATACTTAGAAATCCTTACTCTTTTAGAAGAGTCTTAGCTTTAGAGTAGTATTAAGCTAAGATATATTAATAATAAAGATAAGGATTAATATATATTTAAATTAAAGAATAACTTACTATAGAAAAAAACTATAAAGTTTCTAAAAGTATAATTAGAGCTATTTTTTATAAATAAGAAACTTAAGGCAAAGAGAAGCTAAATACTATAAACTTAAAGCTTTTAGAGCTCTATTATAAATATATTATAAATCTATATTTAGTTTAGAGTTTTACTATTCTCTAAATAGTTTATCTATTAGTAAATCTTAAAATTACCTTTCTTTTAAAGTTAACTCTTAAACGTATCTTTTCTAAATAGAAAGTATAAAAATATACTAAGATCTTTTAAAATAACTTTTTATAACTTTAATTACGTATTTTAGCTTTATTTCTAAATAATATTATTTATAAAGATAAGCTATTTAAAAAACTTTATAAGGATAGCTTTAAGATTACTTAACTTTAACTAGTAAAAATTTATAAAGAGTTAGGTCTTAATTATTAACTTAGTAAATCTAAATAAAAAGAATAAAAGGAATAGATATAAGAGGTAGTATAAGCTAAATTTATTAAGGGTATTATAAATTTATTAGGTTAAGGTCTATCTTATATATATTTCTAATAATAAGGTATTAATATCTCTTAGTATATTTTTCTTATCTTAATTTCTTATATTATATATTAATAAATAAGTAGAGATTATCTTTTTAATTTTATTTATATATTTTAGCTTAGTAATATTGCTATACGTCTTAGATAGTTATAATAATATTATAGCTAATAATACTCTTTAGGCTTTAACTATATTTAGTTAATAGATATATATTTAAAACTTTAGCTATTTAGTATTAAAATATATATAATAATAAATATATATAATTATTATATTATTTAGTTATATATTAGCCTTTCTATAATAATATCTATAGCTATATATAAAATATTTCTAGATATAGTTAATAATATTAATATTATTCCTACTATTATTTATACTAATAAAGGAAACGAAACGCTATTAATTATTAATGCTTAACTCTAGCTTATATAAGCTATTTAAGCTATTATTAATAATTCTCTTTATATTATAATTTAAGATTGCTATTACTTTAGAACTAGTAAAGAGAATTAATAGATTAAGGCTTAGTAGAAATAACTTATAAGAAATACTTTAGGGTTATAAAAAGTTAGTATAAATATTTATATTATACTATTTTATATATTCTTATAACTAACTCTTATATAGCTTTATTTTATTTAGTTATAGGATTAAGGTAAATTTACATTAGATAAGATACCTAAAATAGTTATATTTCTTTTTATTTATATTCTACTTATTTAATAGCTTATATTACGTTTTATATATATTTAGAATAGCTATTTAATTTAGAAATAACTTAATTAGCCTTACCTACCTTAGGAGAGGCTAAAGAATCTCTATAAGCTAATAGAGACTATAGAGGATTATTTATTCTAAGCTATCTAAGAGGTGTTTAATAATATATAAAGTTAGTTTAATATCTATAATATATTTATTTCTAACTATATAAGGTATAAACTAAAATTAATATTATTTAGATCTAGAATAGTTCTTGCTTTTAGAAATATCTATATAGTTAAGCTAAGTTTATAATAATAATAGTATCTTTATATTAGATATATTTAAGACTTACTAAGTTTCTATAGACTTATATATAGTTTTTAATAACTTATTTATTATATAAATAATAGTTTAGTTTACTATGCATTACTAAGTATATTATATATTATGTCTTATAGTAAAGAAATATTAAAAACGTAGGAATTCTTTAGAATTATTATAACTAACGTCTTTAGTTAGTAGTTTTAATTAGCCTAGTTTTCTTATAAATTAGTTTAACTAAAAGGATCTAGATAATTATAAAGAAGTTCTAGATACTATTAATAATATATAGCTTAATACTAATAAAACTAAGTATACTAAACTAAAATAAAATAAAATATTTAGTTAGGTTAATATATTTTACTAGCCTAGCGTCTTAAATAATTAGAATAAATAAGTTACTATTAGGCTAGAAGAAATCTCTCTAATTATATAAATAGGGAGTCTTAGTATTCTTTTTTATTATTAGATCTAATACTATTTCTACTTTTCGTACTATTTTCTTAACTATTAATTAGTTACTACTCTTTATTTTCTCTTTGCTACTATAACTATTAATTAGTTATCTCGTTTTTAAATATTTTAACTATTAACTAGTTAAGTACTCTTTCTTTCTTTAATATTAGATAGATACTCTTTTCTTATTTTTCTTATTTATTATTTATATTAGTTATTAATTAGTTATCTTCTTATTATCTTTTCTACTTTTTAATTATTAACTAGTTATTATTATATTTTTCTTTTAACTTTCTCTTATTAGTTAATTAATTACTTTTTACTATTTTTTACTATTAAATAATTTAGTTAGTTCTTAATCTTATTTCTTTATTCTTTCTATATATTAATTATTTATTTTTCTTTAAATTAAATTCTTTCTTATTATTATATCTTCTTTTACTTCTTTATCTATAAAGTAGATACTTTATTACTCTATTAGACCTAATATTATATATTTAGTAGAATTTATTAAACTATTAGAATATCTATTATATAGGTAAAGAAATAATTTATACTCTAAACTAGTTTAAAAGATAGTAAGTGTAATAATTCCTCTTCATAGGCTTCATAGTAGTATTATAAGAGAGATCTTGTTGTAAGATTACGCGCTAGACCCAAGGGGGTTAGCGTGCCTAAGAATCTACTAAGCAGACTTACTTCCCTCATAGATCTATAGCTCTTTTAGATCTTTTTCTCTCTCTCTTTTGTTCGTAGATTCTAGAATACAATCTAATTATCTGCTTGCTTAAGTTCTATAGCTTATTATATAATTTATAAACTATTTAAATATCTACGTATTTATATTATATACCCTAGAATTTACTTCTAAAGAAGCGCCTATATAGATTAATATTCTATATATATAGTTTTAGACTTTATTAAAGATCCTTTATAGATTTATTAAATCTATTAGCTCTACTAACTCCTTATCTAATTAGAGCGTTAGGATTCCTTAATACTTTTAGACCTACTAATAGCCTAAGTATTAATTACTCCTTATCCTTAGTTCTATAAAATACTAAAGTTTATCTTTTATACTACTACTAAATATTTATAATTATACTTAATATACTTACTATTAAAATATATTAAATAAATAAGTATTCTCTTCTAATACCTTTCTTTATTATTTATAACTATAGCTAATAAGGCTTCTACTTAATAGACTTAAGTTAATAGCTATATAGCTTACTTATTATTCTTAGTTATTTATACTTAGCTTCATAATTAGTATTAATCTCTATCTTTTATATACTTATATAACTTATCTCTATTATATTACTCTTTTACTATATATACTAAGTATTAAAGTAGACTTAATACTTAAAATATAGTATAACTAAATACTACTTAAAAAGTAGTAAATTTAGTAGAGAATATCTTAAGACTATTAAAACTACTAGAACTAAACTTAAGAGCGTTATTAAAAAATAAAGATAAGTTAAAAGATAATTATCTATTAGAATAAGGCTATAAAAGTAAAGAGACTAAAGCATTAGAAGACGCCTTTTAAAATACTAGTTAAATAACTTTACTAAACTAAATAAATATAGAAGATAACTAACTATTAGCTCTTTTTTAATTTAATAATAATACTAGACTTTTTTTTAGAATATATAAATAGCTAATAGAACTATACTAATAAGCTAAAAGCCTTAGAGTATTACTTATATTAATATCTTACTACTCTATAATAGTAGACCTTAATTAACTAGTTACTTTAATTATTAATAAGAACCCTTTAATCTTCTAAGCTACTTAAATATAAAAGATACTTAATAAAAAAGGTAATAAGCTAAAAGATATAGAAATATATTTCTATTATAAAGAAAAGTAATTAAACTTTTATTACTACTCTTATTATCTAATTAAATTAAGTATAGACCTAGAGTATCTATTAAAAGAAAAGCTTATACTAAATAACTTAGTTATATAGCTTTACGCCTCTTTATTAGCTTCTTAAATTATAGCTTATTTCTTTAAAATTAAGTAGAATATAAATACTTATAATATAGACTTAATCTATATTCTCTAGAAAAAAGCTTTAAAAGCTTAGAGAGAAATATAAGACTTAGCTAAAACTAATAATAAATATATAAAGTAAATTACTTACTTTAAAGCGTAAATTTAAAATAATACTATTATTCTTAAGGAAGTAGTAACTACTTATTAAAAGATATAAAAACTATAATATAATAATAATCTACTTAAGGAAGCACTTACTATTTATATTAATAAGATTAGTAAATACTATAAGGCTCTATAGAAGAAAGTAAATAAAGCTACTATCTTTTAAGCTTAGGTTAACGCCTTTTAAAAAAAACCTTTAGTTACTAAGGTAACTAATTCTTATCTTAATTATAATAAGTTAATAAATAATAATTTATTTTGCTAGACTTTCTTAGCTTAAAATATAGATTAACCTAACTTAAATATACTTCTAAGGATACTAGACTTATATTAAACTACTCTCTTTTCTAACCTTAACTTAGTTAGTAGCGCTTCTTTTCTTAAAGTATAGAGTAATAAGCTTTTACTCTTCTTAAGAAAGAATAAGTAGAAGTACTATACTTAGAAAGGTAAAGTATTAGATTATTTTAATAATAATATATAAGTCTATTTTATAGAAGCCTTTAAGATCTAAGTTATCTAAAGAGTAATAAAAGATTAAGCATTTAGTACTATTAATAAGTAAAATAATTATAAGTTAACTAATCTATATTTATTTATAATAGAAATATAGTCTAACCTAAATTATAAGTATAGTATTAAAGATAGCTATATTATTACTAAGACCTAGCTTAAAAGTTAAGAAACTATAATAAAGCTTATTAAAAAGCTTAAATAATTCTTAGCTTACTTCTTAGAAAACTTATAAGAAGCTAAGCTTAGTAATTAAGATAAGATTATTAAAATACGTCTTTTTCTACTTCTAAAGTTTATAAAAAGAGTACTCTTTATAAAATTAAAAATATTTACTAACTTTCTTAAAAGCTTATATATTATTACTTATTATATTAAATATATTTCCTTTATTAATCTACGAAGCTATAATAATAATAATTATTTAATAGCTAAAGGTAGTAAATAAAAACTAAAGTTTAATTATTTTTTAGATATCTATAACGTCTTAAAGGCTAATAACTATTATATAAAGTATAAAAAGAAAAGCTATAGCTATTAGTATAACTTAATACTATATAAAAATAGAGATGCCCTTTTAGACGCTAAAATCTAACTAAAGGTTACTACTATTATTATAAAGTTTACTACTATTTATAATTAAATTATTACTTAATCTCTTTAGTTCTTAACTATAGAGGATAATTATAATAAGTATAATTATAGTAATAATATAAAAAACTAAAAGCTCCTCTATAGAGATATACAAAAGAGCTAAATAAGTAAGAAGTATATAATTAGTAATAGAAGAAGGAGGAACCTAACTCTAAGCTAGTTCTTTCTAAAGAATAAATCTAATATAAGGTTAATAAAACTATTTAGTACCTAGAAGGCAATTTTTAATAAGTATTATCCTTAGAGCCTATTATATTTAATAATACTAAACTAGCTATTATTAAAATATTCCTTATCTTTATAATATATAATTTTTATTCCTAAGAAGTAGCTATTATATCTATAGTAAGTAACTAATAGACTACCTCTAATACTATATTCTTTCTAAAATAAGGCTACTACTTAAAAATTAATATTTTTATAGATACTAGTAGTAGAGTAATAGGAATTATTTACCCTAACTTTATTAAATAATATAGAATCCTTACTATTAATTTCTTTACTCCTTAAATTATATAATTAGTTAATAATAAAGCTATTATAAAAGTTAATAAAGCTATTATAGTTAATATCTATTTAGAAAGGTATATTAAATAAATTTACTACTTTATTATAAATATTATTAGCTATAACCTTATCCTTAGTAATTCTTAAATTAACTTCTATAAAGTTACTTTTAAAGAAGGTAAGAAGTAAATCTACTTTAACTTAGACTACTACCTTATATATTACTTACTAGTAAGCTACCTAATTTTAGTAGATTATAAAGGCTACTTAGTTAATTTAATAGACTCTTATTTTAAAAATATTATTATAGTTAATACTACTACCTTTATTAAGTTACTAAAATAAGGCTAGTAATTTAGTAAAATTTAGCCTAATAACTTTAAAGATAAAAAGAAAAAAAAACCTCTAGATTTAGATCCTATACTAAAGAAAGATATTACTATTAACTTAGGTAAAATCTTATCTAAGGATTTTAAAAAATAGTAAGAGAAGTATAATAAGCCTTCTCTTTTATAAGAAGAGATTCTTAAACGCTTACTAAAGGAATATTACTATTATATAAACGTTTTTAACCTAAAGTTAGGTAATAAACTTATATTATACTATAGTAAATAGAATTACTCTATTAATATTATCCTAGACGCTATAATCTTTAAATATTATTATAATAACCTAGATTATTAGGAATCCCTTATTATTAAATAATACGTTAATTAGATACTTAGTTAAGATTAAGTTTAAGCTAGTAAGTTATATTATACTATATTAATACTATATATATATAAGCTAAGAGAAGAAATTTAAGTTTATATTAATTATTATAGACTTAATAAGATTATATAAAAGAATTATAATATTCCTTTATAGCTACTAGAAATACTTACCTATATCTATTATATAAAATACTTTTCTAAATTTAATATTATTACTACCTTTATATATATCTATATTAAACTTAGTAATAAATATAAAATTATATTTCTAACTTATTATAGGTTATATAAATTTAAAGTTATATTCTTTAGCCTTATTAAAGCCTTAAAGACCTTCTAAGCTTATTTTAACTATATCTTAATTAATTACCTAGATAACTTTATTATAAGCTATATAGATAATCTATTAATCTTTAGTAATACTAAAGCTAGCTATATTACTTATATTTATCTAGTTCTAAAGATAATAAGTAAAGTAGGATTATACTTAGATATTTAGAAGTATAAATTTAATACTTAATAAGTTAAATACCTTAGCTTAATTATTACTATTAAAGGTATTAAGATAGACTTAAAGAAGGTTTAAAGTATAATTAACTAGTAATATCCTTCTTTAATAAAAGATATTTAAGCTTTCCTTAGCTTTACTAACTTCTATTACTAATTTATTCTTAAATATTTAAAGACTATAGTACTACTAATAGTACTTATAAAGAAAGATATTATAATAATCTTTCCTTAAGACCTTAATAAGCTAGAGGAATATATATTTAAGAAGCTAAAGTAAGACTTTATATTTACTAAGATATTACGTTACTTTAACTATATAAAAGAAATATAGCTAAAGATAGACGCTTTAAATTAAGTTTATACTATAGTTCTTTCTTAAAAAGATAATAATAGGAAGCTTTATCTAATTATATACTTTTTAAAGAAGATAACTTTAGTAGAATATAATTATAATATTTATAATAAAAAGCTTCTAGCTATTATCTATATATTTAAAGAGTAAGAACTAGAGCTATTTAGCTTTATTAACTCTATTTAAGTATTCTTTAATTACTATAACTTTTAGATATTTATAATAATAAAACGTCTTTCTTAATAATAAGCTAAATAAGCTAAGTTCTTCTCTTAGTTTTACTTTAAAATAAAGTACTACCTAAGTATAGCTAATAAAAAAGTAAATACTCTTACTTATTAGTTATAAGATATTTTATAAAGTAATAATAATTTTTACGTCTCTTAATAAGTCTAACCTTTACTATTCTTATACTAATTTAATATAAAATATATAATAAAGCTAGCTATATTACTTATTAAATCTACTTACTTCTTAATACTATACTTAGCTACTATTACTTAGAATAAGTTAAATATTTCTAATCCTATAGATAAGCTACTTAATCTTATAAGAGAGTCTCTTAGTAATAATAAGACGCTTAAGGATAAGCTACTTAATTCTTTAGGAGATAACTTATTCCTAGATTTTAATAGTAACTAGTTTTTATAGAATATTATAAATATAGTAAAATATAATAAAATAATAATTACTATTTACTATACTAAGACTAATTACTAGCTTTTCTTACTCTTTAGTACTTTAAAATAAAAGTAAATTAAGCTTAGAGACTACGTAGTAGCTATTAATAAAATAATTCTTTATTATAACTAAATTTTTATTCTTTAAGGTAAGCTTTAGTATTATACTATATAGAGTATATATAGCTATAAAGCTATAAGCTATAGTAAAGTAATAATAACTTATTATTACCTATAAAAAGATTATTAGTAGCCTAAGATATTATAGAACGTTAAGAGCTTTATTAAAGGTTATAAATATATATTTACTAAATCTATTTACTAAAAGAAGTAAGGCTTTCTATATTAATTCCCTTTCCTTAAATATATATAGTTAGATATTTCTATTAACTTTACTATCTTACTACTTTACTATTTATACTAAGGTATAATCTATTAATACGTTATAGTAGTTATTAACTAATATATATAAACTTAGCGTTTTATTTTATTATTAAACCTATTTATAAACTTAATAGTACTAGCCTTTATTAATTATATATAAAAGCTTATTAGCTAGCTATTAATAATTCTTTTAAACTATAGTAGCTAATTTACCTCTATATTCTAGAAGTATTTATATAAATATATAGATATTATACTCTATCTTAGTATAGCATTCTA